>VYZV01030309.1:1219-20683 GCA_013401275.1 Pandion haliaetus
GAAAGCCATTCAAGGAAGGTGGATTAAACAGAATTACTCTTTCATTGGGCTGACATGGCATCATTCATATGGATTAGTGTATGCACAGGTGAAAACTATCTCTACAACAAACAGACAACACTGAAAACACTAAATGAAAAAAAAATTGTTATTACAGTGAGAACTTTAAACTCACAAATGTCATAGACACAACTTTTTGTCCATGCCCATACTACACTCAGTGTGAAAAAAAAATATTAGAAGTCAAAAGCATCTCTACTAAATTATGTGCTGACATATGTATGATATGCTGATATTTGTAATGACTCAAAAAATATGCCACTGGCTGTCTTTTTAATTTCTAGCAACTGTACGCTAGATAGGAATTTTTGCTTACTGTGCCTATCTGATCTCTTCTTGAAAACTGGCAGGATATTTGTCCAGAAATTACCCAGGGATGAACTGCCCAGAAGTGCTGACCACTTCAGGGCATTATTTCTCATCAACCATAATCTTACAGAATTCCCAGGATTAGGATTTGGAATTGCCATTCCAGGTTAAACAGATGCTGAACTCCAGTGTTTCTGATGTGCATAATTTCTTCTGTTTTCATTTTCAGTTCATGACAAAATAAAAGCATCTTGAATGAACAGTCATTGCCTATAAATTGGATTATGTATTAGATTAATTCCAGATGCCTTAAACTACCAGATTGTAGAAATTGTTTCATTAAACTTTTGTGAAAATTACAGGAAAGTTCAGTACAGAACACAGCAAAATACCAGGAAAAAAGGCTATTCTTAACAAAGAAAAGGAAAAGGCAGGGTAAATATTCAGGGAGAATTGGTATTAATTCTTCTACACATCCAAGATTTCCATGGACTGGTGATTATATTGAGTCTGTGAGGCCTGTCTTATGTCCTAATCCCATCTGCACTAATTATTTGTTCAGAGGTCCTGGCAAATCATTTCACCAACGTATTTTTTTCCCCACAGAAGTAGCTGCATCCTTTTCAGGAGCCATAGTAAACTTGCTCTGTCTTGAATGAAAGCTACTGTTAAGTCAGAAAAATGAGGTCACTTAAGTAGTGAAACATTACCCTCAAATGCAAGAATTGTACCATTCCTTAGCTGATCCACAGATAAAGTGAAGATGCTAATTAAGTAAGGCAAAGCAAAAGAAAAAAGCATTCAAATATTAACGAATTCTGAATTGCAGGTAAAATTATGGATGAAGACACCCTAGTTCCTTGGTGCTCTTGAACAGAGTAGTGCTGACATTTTGACTGTATTAATGGTCACCAACATACCTGCCATACTGCTAAGAATTTATTTTTTTTAGCAAGAAAAACAGATTAACTAATATAAATTGAAAATATTTTGAGAAGAAACAGTTTAGGAAGCCAAAGTCACCTTCCAGGTTTAGAAGCAAAGGAGAGACCTGTTTGCTGAGATCAATCAAGAAGCCAAAGATAAGTATCAAATAATCAGCAGATTATACATTAATACAATATAAACCCAACAAAAATATCTAGGACTGCAACATAATCACATCAACTAATGAAATAGTTGTGAATAAATCAGTCAAAATTAGAACTGGTTAATAATTAATAAATAGAAAAAAGACTAAATTCATTGCACAGTCTGCAAAAATAGTTCAGTCTGCTATAATTATTACATTCACCTGCCCTGGTAATACTCCAAGTAGTGCTGGGAGGGGGGATGTTAGTTGTTTCTACAGTGCTTTGAAGATTCCAGTTGCTACATTGTTAGTATTATGTTCCCAAGCATTTATAGATTTTAAACTCAGAAAGGACCATAACAATCAAATCTCACCTCCTGTGTAATACAGGCCGAAGAAGATCATCCAAGTAACTCATGGATCAAATCATCACTTTTAGCTAGGCTCAGCTGTATCTTTAAAGTTCTACATCAAAGTTCTAGCTTCGTTTACAGACCTTTGCAGAGCAGTGAAAAAATTCTTCTCCAAAACCCATGTCTTCTGTGAAGGTCACTTCTGGAAATCAGTGGACATTGCAAAACGTATATGCACGTGGGCTTCTAACGTTGTCAGTCTTAAAACTGATGCCTTAGTGGAATGCATGACTAATTTTGCTGCTTTGTTTAAAAACAAGCTATTCTTTTACTTATGAAAAATGCACCGTATGATCATGTATTTCAATTACATCTACTGCATAAGAATTGTTTGGAGAAACCCATTTAGTGCATAACCTCAGCGGTCTGGAACGTTGGAACATTTGGTTTTGTTTCTTTCCTTTTTTTTTTGCCAATACTCTCTTTAAAATATCCTCCTTAAAACATGAACAATTTGTCTGATATAAGTTTGAAACATGATTCCTCAACAGGGGCAAAGGCTGAATTTTCTGATGGGGTTCAGTAAATAAATACCTAATACAGAAAAGTTAACAAAAAGAACTAGAGTAAAAAAAGATTTGCTTTTTAAATACACCTCCTTCAGTATGTGACAGGATAGAATTTCATACAATATGGCTTTGTGTCTAAAACATAATAGCATGTTTTGTCTCACAGCAGTTGGGACATATAGGAACTTGGCATGCATGATATGGCAAGTCTCAATATTCACGCTTCACTTACTGTCACACTAATCACTGAAGAATAGTTATTAGCCATGACAGCATACATACTTTCAGAAAATGTGGCATACAGGAAAATACAGAGAAACCTTTGGCAATGAGTATTAAATAATATGTAGATATTGTTTTGAGAAATATTGGGAGTATTTTTACACACCTCCTCTGATGATGTTTGTGAAACACACTGATTTTCAGCTTAATCCCAAATGCTATATATGGCCTTAGCTCAAGAAAAACAAACACCGTATGAACCTGTCTCACTTTAAACGTATATGAATCTGACTAGACTTGAGCAGTTGTAAATCTCATTGGATTACAAGAATTTGATTTAATTTCAGAAAACAGGCTTAAATGTCTTTCTACTGCAGAGGAAGGTCAGTATTTGGTCAAGCAGAAGATGACTAAGATCACTGAAGTTTGGTTTAAGCTCTCGAGAAAAAAAAAGTTTTGGGCATGTGCAGTGAAATTCTGAACTTGGGGTGATTTGCTTTTAAATGCAATGAAGAAGGCAGCTTAAATTCACATTAATAATTAAGATAAATGGGCATTAAAACAAATGGAGATAATATGCTGTCTATATACTCCTAACAGCATGAGGTAAATACTTCCCAAAGCAAAAATCATTTACTGCGCATATTTTCCATGTGAAGATACGACTCTCACAGCGTATCATTAATTAATTTCTCGACTGGCGTTTATAGCATGGCCTAGAGGAGTGAGGCACCTAATTCCCTTTGGAAATCTCAGCTCTGCTTCTTTATACTAAGTAATCTCTTGCAACCTGAAGTGCTGAAAGACAAAACCACAGTTAAACCAAACAATCACACCGTTTAGCAGAGTTTAAACTTTAACGGTACAAAAGAGAATAAACAAATTGGTGCAAACCAGGCAGGTCATACAGTAACCCTCGCAGCTTGTTTCGCCGAGGATGCCATGGTCCCCTCAACCACAGGGCTCCTGTACGGTCCCTGTGGTATCTCACCTACCATTGCACTGCCATGAGGGCCGTATCCCCTATTTTCACCCAAGTCTGCTTGAGTATGGCAGTCTTTCCCCCTTGTCCCAGGCTTTAGGCCTCTCCTGAGTTCTGACACAAAACAGTGCCAACACTGCAACGTGTAGCTAATGTCTTCTTTGCAAATTCATTATCTTCTCACCAGCTGACATGGACATCCCCTCATGTGCCTTGACAGTTTGCACCTCTAAATATATGTGCGACCCTACTAGCAGCAGCTATGCAGCTCGCAAATTGGAGCAGGGCCTACCTTAAGTAACATTTTCTTTTTACTAAATATCGACAGCATTTTCTGTTGTTACAGCCATGCTGAGAACACCTACTGTCTTCAAAGACCTGACGTGCCAGTTCCAGTGTGCAGGAGCTGCTTCCCTAAAGTGCCTGGTGTGCCTCCACAGAGCTTTTGTAGAGTTTATTTAGTCATCATGAAACCACTGCAACAAGTGAATGCAAGTTTTGATGTGATGCTTTTAGCTTTTGATGCAGATGAAGGTATAAAGCAGCACCTCAAGATGAGAATGTAACACAGTAAAGACGTTACCATTTTTCCAGTGTTTTACACACAGGGTAGAGGACTACAACTAATGAACAAAGAGTGACAAAACCTTTTGAAGGCTCACTGAAGCAGGGTTTTACTTGTTGCTGATCAATCACAAAATACAGAATTTGCTCTATGGCACAGTGTAGAGGTACTTCAAACCAAACTATACAGTAAACATTGCAGTCAAACAGAGCCACAGGAACTACATTTCAGTGTTGGGATTGTCCCCCACACCTGCATGGGGCTGCCAACAGCAGTCCTAACGTTGTGCTGGGTTGTGCACGTTCTTTAGGAGGCATGTCTCCAAACACCTGGGGCCCCTCTTGCTCTTCCCAAATTGAGGTGCTGGCAGCAGTTTGGATTCAGAAACACTGAGCTCTCTACACACATAAGGTGGGAAAGTATGATCTCCAGGCTCCCTAGGCCATTGGTTTAATTGTACTCTTCTAGCTCAGTACCTCGCTAGAAGCAAGATTGCAACGTGAGTGCTCAGGCTTCTTAGATGAGCTAGGCTCGGTCAAACCCTGCACTAACGTGGCTGTACTGCTCCCAGCATGTCCCTGCTCTGTGCTCTTGCACAACACTGCACTCCACAGTCTTCAGACCTTCACGATTTCTGTAAGGGTGTATGAAATTATCTCTTTGGGAATTTAGAAATTAGTTTGATCCCTTTTAATTACCGTATCACAGCATCAGCAATCCTATCTGTTGAAGTACTGAAAAGGTGGTCAAAATGTTTATTATTAAAACAAAAGCCATGCTAACCGATGATAAGTATTCACTGATACAGAACACATATAAAAGTTATCAGTCTTTGATTCTTTGATATTACTGTTAATGTTGATGTAAAAGAGGTCAAAGCCCCATTTGGAAAAATTACCTGTGGAGGTAAGTTCATTCAGTGCATTATAGGAAGGTAATAATAACCCAGACCCATGTGAACTAATTCTCACTTGACAGTTGCACAGATGCCATTAGCTGGAAAGCAGCCAAGATGAATAGCATTTCATGGAAAAAAGTGAATGTAACAAATTAAAGTTCTAACAATATAGGCAACTAGGGTTTTTTTTTCTATTTTAATTAATATAGATTTACCTCTAGGCATATCATCTTTACACACCTGGTAAATTTTTAAAAGAATCTACCGATCCAGCAGGTAAACCCTAATTATAGTTGCAGCTCCCGAACTTCTCAGACTGGAGAATTAAGACACTTAAACTGCTCATGAGTCACGTGAGGCTTCAGAGACTCAGTTTGGTCACACCTAGGCTAGACAATGAAGTGATCCAACCTCTCATGGCAATTCACATTTGATAATGGCCATTAAGCTCAGTCATGACTAGAACATAAAATCATTCTTATGTATCATCACCAAATGTAACTCAAGACAAAAACTTAGATATTAATCTATTTCTCCCTGACTCTTTCTGCACTACATTTGATGGGTTTTAGTGTCTATTTCAGATGTATTGCTGTATTTCTACAACACAACACTGCTTGCGATGTTCAGCTTTAATGGTTTGTTACACACAGGAAGCAGAACATTAACACCTTTACAAACAAAACACCTTTAAAATTTGAATTTGGTTGATTTGAGCTTTAAATGCTGAACTTAAAGAGAATCAGTCAACATACAACAGACTTAACAGTATCCTGAGTTTTGTCCTTCTATAGCCTGACATGCACCTGGGCTAGCTCTTGCTCTGATGCCTCAGAATAAAGATGCTGGGCTATGAAACCTTCCAAAGAAACCCAGTGCCAACTATTGAGAGCTTAGGGCATGAAGATAGCCAATACTGTTCATTGACAGTATTGCAGATATTTCCTCCACTTGTTCTATACCATTTTGATACTGAATAAGGTTTACAGTTGATACTAGTTATCTTTTTGCCAGGACAATATATGCTGGAGAATCAAATGAAGGAAGAACTATGGAGTCTGCATGGCAGACATTAAAGAGAAGAAAAATAAGCTTATTTAAACAGCAAATATACAATATATGTCCAGTGATATCATGTAACTTCCTTAATTTCTGGGAATTCTGAGGCTATGATATTCCAGGCAATGTGACTGCTGGGTACAGTGTTCTGCTACTGTTTAAAACCACAACTAATTCTTTAAACCAGCAGAGGAATACCTGAAGTATTTCACATTATTTCACTCAGTTTTCAGCAGCTTCTCTCAGATACATATATTTCCCAGAGAAAGTATTTCCTAAGCAATTTTAATCAGAACATGCCTTACTATTTTGCCCTAGAAAGAATTTAGGAATTACTTCTTTTTGATTTTACATGTGTTGTGGTTTAACCCCAGCCAGAAACTAAGCACTACCAAGCCACTCGCTCACTCCCCCCTGGTGGGATGGGGGAGAGAATTGGAAGAGTAAAAATGAGAAAACTCGTGGGCTGAGGTAAAAACAGTTTGATAGGTAAAGGAAAAGCCGTGCACACAAGCAAAGCAAAACAAGGGATTCATTCACCACTTCCCATGGGCCAGCAGGTGTTCAGCCATCTTCAGGAAAGCAAGGTTCCATCATGTGTAACGGTTACTTGGGAAGACAAATGCCATCACTCCGAATGTCCCACCCTTCCTTCTTCTTCCCACCATGCTGAGCATGACATCATATGGTCTGGCACATTCCTTTGGTCAGCTGGGGTCAGCTGTCCCAGCTGTGTCCCCTCCCAGCTTCTTGTGCACCTCCAGCCTGGACTCTATGTAAGCACTGCTCAGCAATAGCTAAAACATCTCTTGTGTAATCAGCACTGTTTTCAGCAAAAATCTAAAACATAGCCCCATGCTAGCTATCATGAAGAAAATTAACTCTATCCCAGCCAAAACCAGCACATCAATCAGCTATTTTAATTCCTTCAGCATCCCAATTAGCCCAGTATTAAAGATACTAGTTATGGAAGACATAGTGTATTACTTACACCACGACAGACTACTACTGAATTTGCTACATTTATAGTTTACTGGAAGATCTTTGCTTGCTGCAACTGTAATTAATGAAGAACAACAACATGGTGGCGACATCTAATCAGAAGCTTTCGATTATTTTGAAATTCTTTAAAGGGCATGAGTCTTCTGATCAAAGAGAGTGGTTTTTTTAAAGGCCTTTTTCATGCACCTCAGCAAGTTGAATGGAGTATCCGTGGAAAATAGAGCTAAAAATAATTACTAATACCCCAATCATTTTATGAGCTATTATTTCACCAGAAAATGGAGAAAATATATCTTTAATCCTGAACAAAAACTCTTCAAGCTTTATGTTCTCTATAAACCTTTCACTGAGAACTGAAAATATAAGTTAGTAATGCAATAAATGCCCTAACAAATATATCAGATTTTTCACTTAATGCTTTTTACAGGCTTAAACCAAACTGAGTGAAAGAAAATCACCTTTTACAGTCCAACTCTTAAAGGAAGAATGCCGTTCTGTTATGCTCTTTAAAAGAAGGCATGGTGAATTTATATCAACTTCACTGAATCTTGGGGCATGATAAAAGGAAGAAAATACGGCAGCAGAGTTAACACTCCATAGCATCCTTTCTTCACATATTTATTTCCTCACTGGCTGGACATAAGCAAAAAAAAAAGGAGGGAATAACCCCCCCACCTCCCCACCCCCCAAACATAGAAATAGCTGAAATAAACCTTTGGCACACAATGCACTCAATGCTCTGTGCTTTTCCTCCTCCCACCCTCAACAATCTGGATTGTTTCTCTCCAAAGAAATGCAAGAAAAAAATACTCCAAAGAAAAAACAACCAAACTCTGAATTTCAAATTTGTCAAGTGGGTGCAGCCACGAGGGCAGTAACCAAAGTTTCCCCTATTTTCCCTTATTAAATGACTACAGAAGGAAAAACCATCTGTCTTTTTGGACCTATTGCCTTTTGAAAACTAAAAAGAAGATAGAACTAAATTCTAGTAAATAAACATTAGCACCACCTTATAAATCTCTGCCCTCTTGTCCAACATTTTATCATCTTGGGTTTGAGAAGTCTTAATTTCATTCTAATGTAAATAAGAACTGGTCTGTTTGCTCAGTACTTCAACAAGAATTTGCTGCAAGGTTGCAGCATGCAGGCAGCGCCCCAAGAAGGGTGACCTCGCTTTAGTCAGTGAAGCCAAAGATCATTTATCACAGTTAACCTACAAATCTGTCTTGCCAGGGCCTCAGATCCGTCAGCCACTTGGAAGCAGCTACTTCTTCTGTCCTCCCACAGCTCCCTAAAACATCGGATGGGTCTGATCTTTTCTATTATTGTATACCTCTCAGCTAATAAAATATATTTTTATGGATATGGAATGAACAGGAGTACTTTGCATTTATTTATACAGCTCATTAAAGATGGATGGAGATTTGGAGGCAGAGAGAATGCCCCAAGCCTAGAAAGCTCAGGAAGACAGACCCCAGGCATATGCATTTATTTAACTTTATGCATATGAGTTGCCTGACTGAACCCAATGAGACTAAGCAATTATGTACAAGTAGACATCCTGGTCCTTTTGCAATTATACTCCTAAGCTAAGACATGACAGGGAAATGATGCAGAACTAGTAAACATTGAGAGAAGGAGACCAAAATGGTTATAATAAGAGCATATGGGCAATATATTCAAAGCTATGCAGTCAGAAATACTTTATTATGTACTATTAAGCCTATATATTTAGACAGACTTCCATCATACAGAACTAGTTGCAGCTCCCTGACCCTCAGATACTTGGTTCAGGTGACATTAAATGAGAACACAGGATAGGATGCCACATTCACACCAGCATCGTAGCGCAGAAGGTGCCATTCCTTCTCCAGATTCACTCTCCTGATTTAGCACACCACTCTTTCTCTTTACATTAATGGAGATAAATACTTTGTAAAGTGAACGTTAGGTCACCTTCCAGTAGGGAGAAGTTGGCAGACTGAGAATCCAGCGCCTGATACCAACAGCAGTAATACTTGTTAAGAGACAAACATGCTTGTGCCAATCTGTTAAAAGAAGTCTGAATTTGACTTTGAACTTGAACAGGGAAAAAAATGAGTGTAATTATTCAAGCATTTCTTAGGCACAGAGACCACTGTAGAAGGAGAAAACAGTGATCTGTCTCTAGTATGCAATTTGGGGAAAATGTAATATGATTTTGCATTGATCTTTTTAAAAAAGTGAAACTTTACATATCCACATGTACCTGTGCTGAAGTGTCTTTTTAAAAAAGTTGCTTAGATTTAACACAACAGTTTATGCCTTTTTAACTATAAACAGGTTGGAGGTGAATGACCAAATGACAAATTCCATCTATTTTCACTATCAGTTACTGAAATATGTGGATTTTAAGTGCTTGTACTCACATATGTGTGAGGATGCAGTGCTATCTGACACTCAGAAACTGGCTTGCAGTAGGGAAGGACTCAGTCCTGAACAATTTTTGCAAATCGTGACCTGTCAAAGTAGCATGAAAGAGAGACAGCGAAGCAGGAAGTCACTGCTATTTAGGCATAAATCTGCACAGGTGATTTAAGCACTAAAATCAAAATCGTTATCTGTAATAGTGACCACTGAAGGTTATATTTCCCTAAAATCCCTAAAAATTGACTGCTGGTAGAGCTCAGAAGGTCACTTCTAATGACCCAAAATAAGCAGGTGGATTTTCAAAACATTTTGTAGACATGGAATTGTGGAATCCATGAAGCTTTGCGACACATCTGGTCATGGGTGCTGCCACCAAAGTGGGATGGGCAAGTAAATAAACATCTGGGTCCCATTTTAGGGTCCTAAATGGATATGAAGCTTCTGTGAAAGCAGGCATTTGAGGCAGACAAGGACTAGTACTAGCAGCTTCCAAACTGAGAACAAGAAGCCTGGAAAAAAGGACTGCAAACAACTGGTAAAGACACTATCTGGGCGCAAGCCCATCTGATTCCCAGAAAGGAAGACAGCAGTTGTGAGTCTGCTTGAATTATCTAGGGGACAGGAGAAGGCCTAAATATTAGTAAGGTATCACTGACATAAGGATAGCGAATAGGAGCAAATACACAGCTTTGTGAAGGAAGAGAGGAAGAGGCGTAATTATGGAGGACTTTGAAAAGGGCAAGAAGAAGCTCAAAAAAGATGGAGTGAAACAGCCGGTGTTGGGAGGGGAGCTAAACAATCCACAAAAAATTAAACTGAATTTACTGGTTGCTTTTTATATGATCTGAAGAAGGGTGTGGTCAGGAGAGGACATGAGAAGTACATAAGGATAATCAAGACCTGAGTGACAGAGTTGGTTGGGGAAGGAAAAAAAGTATCTTGGAAAAGCTGGAAAGAAAAAAAAAAAGTAAAGCGTATATAGCAGTCTGAATGCATGGGATAGGAAAGATAAAAAACATCCCTAAGGCTTCAGGCCTAGGTGACAAACGATGCTAGCATGACATTGAAAGCAGAAACTTCACTGGGGATATGCTCAAGTGTGCCCAGGGTAGGGAATAGTAAGAATCTCTCTGTTGAAGCCTGTACCACTGAATTAAGCAGGGCTAAGAAGACAGCCTGATTTCTTAACTACTGAGTGTCCACATTTCCCCCTGGACTATTTTGGCCCATGCCAACTGGCATTCTCCCAAACCACTCCCTAGACACAGTTCAGGGAACAACCCATGCCAGGGACCATTCCCAAAAGGCGGCATGCACCATGCTCCTACAAGCAGGGCACGCAACATATTGCCTTCAGTCTTAAGCTAGAAAACACAATTCCTGTGGCCTGCAACATGGGTCTTATGTTATTCTGGAAATTTTGAATTAAAAAAACTAATACTGAACACTCCCAAACTAATAATTGCACATGCAGCTGCATGGGGACCACATAAAGCCCACAGGAGATGCATGCCCAAGTGTTACTTAGTAGAGCTGTAGCTAGGTCTGCCACATGGCCTGAGGGCTAGAAGATAGTCCCTGGCTCTGCTTTAGTTAGCAGTATAGACATAGGCTGTAGCTGACAGAAAAATGATATTCACCAAACACTATCTGTCAACATCTCAGGAAAGACTCATGCCCTCATGGTTGCAGAATAAAGCTTGACTCAAGGGCACTTTAAGGATCAAATATGAAAGAAATGAAAGGAATATAACATTATTCTACAAAAGTCATAATGCAGAAGGAAGGCCAATAATAATGTGGAGCATGATTTTTTATGTCAGAGTGGTGACATTAGTTTGAGGCACACTAACAGTACGTAGCAGTAAACAAAGCTTTAAGATGACTATAGAATCTAACTAAAGAAGGCAATGCAAAAATGATGGTCCATTCTTAACTTGCAAAGGTGTCAGAGAGAAAAGCATAAATTTCATCTATTTTTACAAGATTTCCTTGGATTTTGTAAGTTTGGACCACAACAGCAATATTTTAAAACTATTCTGGATTCCTAAACAATAGGAGCAAAAAAGAAAACAATACATTTATGAGAATGTGACAGAAGTAAAAACTTTATTTTTTCCATTTAAATTCTTTGCAGTAAGATTCTGAGTTTATAAATTCAACACAAAACATTAGAGCTTTTATTCATTTGTATTTCCAGCCTCCTATTGCAGCAGTGATCATAGAACAAACACAGCTGGCATCTTTATTATTTTATTCACTGAAGGATTTAGCTGGACAAACATCACAAAGATGGTGGCTGCTTTCATTGAATTTATGATCAAATATGCTCCAGCATAAGATCAACTCTGTTACATCAATTATTATGAGATGTGAATAATTTAACAGAAAGTTGTCTATTTGTAAATCAGTTCTTACGGATATAAATTCAGCTGAGGTAGCAGACTGTGGATATAGACTGTATTTTACATTACATTATTTAAGAGGATGCAGGTTTTTTATGAATCACATTTAGTGATAAATAATGTCATTTACATTTTGGTATCCAGTGCACTACTAATTCAGACAAACAACATTTCAAAATTTTATTTTAAACTTCTATTAAATTTATCTTTATCAGAGAAGAATTTAACTGTTTTAGTGATGTTTTTAAAAATTACAGAATGTATTTCCTATAAAGTCTTAATTAAAACCAATACACAAACTACCATCACCTTCATTTGGGGTCTTTTTTAATTTGGGGTCTTTTTTTCTATACATTTTCACCAGAGTCTGTTTTTCAGCATAACACCAGGAGAGTTATAATAATTTTAACGCAGAATGTGTGCCTTAGGTTATGGGATTGACTCAATGTCTGAAAGAAAAAGGTCAGTTCCCTTTGGAACCACTTGCCTCTTTGCCCTCCAGCAATGACAGGTGCACCAGCCCTATGCTGAGGCTTGTTATTCACAGTGCGTTGCTGAAGATACGTAATCTAATCTCTCCATTTTAATGCATCAGCAAGGGTTACTGACTCTCATCTTCCCATTTTGACACCCAGGTCAAGCAGGCACTGAACATATATACATGATGATCTGCCCGCAGCCAGCATCTTTGACAAATTCTCAAACAATAGCTTCAAACTTTCTAAGCTAGGTTATTTAAAGAAATCACTAAATTTAATTATGAAAACTGTTTAGCTAGCAAATAAAGTCAAGTTTTGAAACAAGTCACTATTTTCACTAGTATCATACAATGCCATGTTTTTCTGCATCACTAATTAAAAAAAAAACTGCATGAAAAAGCAAAAATTCTTGTTTCTCTGTCCCGTACAGCAGAAAAGAAGTCTGAAATCTGAAGGCAAATACATGAAGCATCACAGCCAGAAATGTGAGAAAGGAAGCAACTAAGATCTTCTTGACAAAACTGCAAAGAATTCTGGGAGATGGTCACAGGAGATTCTCATGAATGGCAGTATCTGAATATCTATGATTACCATCCTAGTGCAGAAAAGGTGGTGGTCAAAATTATGCTAAAAAACCCACATCAAATCATAAAAAAAGTCAGTAAAATAAGTATTTGTCTAAGGTAAGGATACTTTGTGATGTTGTACCACTGCAGAAACCTTAACTACTGTCTGTAAGCCTTTGGCTGGCAACAGAGGCAAATGGCATGAGTTTTGAGATTGGCTTAAACTATGTGCAGAGGTGACAAAACTCAGTAGCATTATTCATATTGTTACGCTTATTACCTGTCTGCACCATCTCCCAAAATTATATGCATTTCTGAGACCCTAAGATGAGAATCAAAGGAACTGTTGAGTTAAAGAAAAATTATCTGTAATATCTGACAAAAAAGCAGTAGATAAGATCAAGCTACTTAAACCAACAGCAGTTCTTTAGCACTAAGCACTTTTGAATGCCAGCCCAATTCTTAAGTTGCCTATCATTTTGGCTCTCATTTAGAAAAAATCTTGCCTTTAATGGCTATATACAAGTAATGAGAGACTCAGCAGTAAGGTCTACTTCACTTATATTACTGCCTTCACAGTATGTCTTCAATTCCTCAGACAAGTATTTTTAAAACACATCTCAGAGACTCAGTTTTGTAAGCAACGTCATTATCTGGAGAAGAAAGATTTCAGCAGAGAGGCCAACAGTAGAGAACTCCAGCAAGAGGGCAGAATTAGGAATGTGAGGATATAATGATGCCTGGTGCCTCTGATCAGAAAGTATTAGACTTCAAACCAAGAAATGAATACAGACACTATGGCAACATATGAGTAACAGACTACCAGAAATGTAATTCTGAGAAATTAATAAAACATTGGCATGTAGAAATGCCTAAGGAGAAAGAACAACTGGAAACATCTGAAAAGAGTTGATCAGTAAGTACTCAAAAACGTTAATGAAGAACACACTCTGAAAAAAAAAAAAAATCATACCTGGAAACACCAAATAAACATGTCTATCTGATATACGTCTCAATATCTTAAGGAATTCTTAAGGAATTAGTGAGGATAGCAAACAAATGTAAGGCACCTTTTAAAAGTCTTTCCAGGAAATCTACACAGGAAGAGTTAGCCCTCTTTCCTCATTTCTCTTTATAGGCTTATTACTGTAGGTAAGTTACTGTAACATTAGCTAATTTTGCTCTGCATTCTAAAGTATTGTACTAGACTTAAAAAATATATATATACACATGCTTCCTTTCTGATTTTCAAATAAGGAAGAGAATGTTGGCAAATATTTGCCAGATATTGACACACAATATAGAAGCAAAATATAGACAACAGAAACAAAACATAGACAATATGGAAGCAAAATTAGTTTTAGAAAAAAACTAAGACAAAACGGCAATCAAAAGAAGGGATGACTAATGAACAAAACATCAGATAAATTGATTATTATTAAAAACAGCCTTAAGCATTCACGGAACAAAGTGACATGAGATAATGTTTGATGCAATTTCTCTAAAAAATCTTGCTCTGTGGGCAAACTCTGAAGAGCTGGGATGCAATACACTATCTCATAGACTGAAAACTGGCTGACAGACCATAAGCAAAGGGTAATAATGAGTGGCAATGTACTGACTTGGAAGGGAAGCGTCCAGCTGTGTGCCAGAGGGATTAGCGTTAGTTACAGTTTTATTTAACGTCTTTATTAATGAACTGGACTAAGTGATACACTGCATAATGAATCCATTCTTAGATGAAACTAAATGTTGAAAACACCCTAGAGGACAAAGAAATTAGTACAAAGAAGCTAACAGAAGTGAGATATGTGGGCACAAAATCTACAAGCAAGATAGAGCATAGAGAACTACATTTACTTCCAGGGAACAGTAACCCAAAATATGGATAGGTTCAGAGATAATAATGCCAACAAACTCTAGTCCAATGCCAGAAACTGAATTAAATATTGCAGAAGAAAACAAAGAACATCCATGTACATTGGGGCTGTATTTTCACAGCTGTCATGGATGGGAAAGGTATAGGATGGTAACAATGGAATTTTACTACTGAAAAAACAGAGTTGTTAGTACTCCCAAAAAGAGGACAAAGGCTTTTGTGTCCAGTTTAGGAGGTTTATTAATATTTTTAACTGGGCCGAGAGGATATAACACAATACCTAAAGCTTAGCAACACAGAAGAGGGGGAATTTAGAATAAAGCAGAAATAAATTGAATGTCAGGATAAACATTCTATCAATGAAGTCTGTTGGGATTAATCTCCCCCCAAAGTTTTAAAAGGTATAACATTTGAGCAATTTACCATTGCTCCAATTTGAAAGAAACATTCAAACATAAATTGTAAAGAATTTTTCAACTTGGCAAAAGGATAGAGACACTCTAGAGATCTTTCTCAGTCATTGGCGTCAATCAGCATCATATAATTCATTACCATTAAGCTGACGAAACCTGCAGTGCATTTCAGCTTAGCACTAACCATTCCTGAGCTGGGCTGACAACTTTGCCTTTTGCACTTTTGCAGCTGAGCCCCTTTATGGTGCCAGAAACGTATAAAGCAGCCCTCCGCGGATGCGATGTACAGTAGTAGACACAAAAGGGGCACTGAAGTGTAAAGGAGCAGCTTCCGCCACCCTGAAATTAATTTAATAAACCCCATTAAGTAGTGAAATTAACAAAAAAGTAGCGCTAGGGAAATATTCGTAGCAAAAATCCTCGGCCTTGGCTTCGGATCTCGCGCCGCAGCGGGGCTGCTGTGCCGGGTTGAGCGCTCCCCCTGGCGCAGGCAGGGCGAAGCAAGAAGTTCCTTCGTTGTAGTGCAATAAATTTGCTATCTATCTGGTAAATAAATGACTTCTTGTTTGTATCGCAGGTTAACACAGGTTTTGTCATGATATGATTCCTCAGGCAAAAGATAACAACCGATAAAGGGGTATTTATGGGAAAGAGGAAACGAAATGGGATATTACAAGTGTTTTTTTCAGTACAGCAGTATCACTGCAAATCATCAGGAGACAGAGGCAGGTCTATATGACTCTAAAACACAAATCCTTCTACAAAATCTTTTCATTTTGTGTCCGGTTTCCATCCTTCCTTCCCCCCAGCATGACTCCTGATCACCCCTCAAATGCAAGTGAGGGCACAGCCCCAGTGCAACCTCAGCATACTTGAACTGCACACAGTCGTATACATAGAATCCACCTTTTGCACAGGTATAGCTTTAAATTCTTATTGCTTAGTTTTATCCATCAGAAATGTTTTAGCAATGACAACACTGAAGCTTTTTGTTCCTACTGTGCTTGAGAGCTTGAATATTCTCTTTCAGTGGCACTACAGACTACATTACAATGAGCAATGCTGGTGAAGGGACAGGAGGGAAAGTGGATAGAAGTGACAAGTAGAAGAGAGTTTTGTCTTTAGTCAAAACCCCACTAAGGCAAATATTTTCTTAAAAATAAAAAACAAATAACAGAACCCCAAACCAAAAATCCTTCCCAAGTCGCAGCTCGAAACAATTCCATAGTCTGTGTCATGCTTGAAATGAAATACAGACTCAAAATACATGGACTCATCTCTGTTCACTCACTTTGCTTCCTTCAGAAAGTTTTCACTGAGTAACAGTCCCAAAATAGGCCAGTCCATCCTGGAATGCAACTTTTAAACACCCTGCCCTCAGGAAGGGAGGTCTTAAATACAGAAGCCATCTTGTTAAAGGAAGAAATCCCCAGCAGTGGGACTAGCTGTGAGAATAAAGTGTTATTTATATAATAAATACTGCCACATTGGGGAATTACAAAGTAGTAGTCCTATTTATGCAGAGCAGAATTTGTTTTCAACTGCACCATTTCTTTCCAACCTAGTTTCTCACAATGCAACCCATTAGGACAGAAGGATCTGAAAAAGCTTTTTATATCCTACCAAATATATACAAGGATAATTAGTTCTCTTTTGTTATTCTCTGTAAGGGTTTATTATTGTGGAGAAGCTTTTGCAAATTGAAAGAGGTTGCATTGCATTCTGAAGGCAGAGCTGTTCTTGGTTTTTATTGTGCAGAGATAATTGAACAGAAAAGTTCAGGAAAAAAGGTGAAAATATAATTCACTATGACCTCTATAGGAAGATCAGATTACCACATCTCTAATTGTTTTTAGACCAGTATTTTATAATCACATTCCACAATCTGCTAGGTCACGCAGTGTAGGTGAAGCTTCATACTAGATAGAAGCAAACGTCAATGCAAGTTTTGTTTCCTAACATTATAAGCATTTCTACAAAATTTATAAATTACATCTCATCTAGTAATACTCTCTTTATAATCTTTAGGTAGTTTGATAACGAGTGAAGAAATTCAGTGTTAAAGTCTCCAAAGAACTTAATTCGCAGTAAGTGATATTTACATTATTTCCCTCAAACACTTCCCAAAAGTAGCCTCTAATATTTACCAATTCTATTTTAAGAATTTTAGGGATCTGACTTCTTACATAATGAGCCTTCTGGGTTTCACTGTGTTATTGCTGTTACTTTCACACTTTTAGCTAATTTCCAGTTAGACTGGGAATTAAAGAGCCACTGGCTTGTGTCCATCACTGTTCCATTATCTGGCTCTGCCTTTAAAATCCACATCTTGTGGAAGCTGGTATAGTCAGTCAGGTGCAATTATTTTGCCCCCAATCTACCATCTGTGGCTTTTTGGGGGGGTTGGCATTGGAGTTTTTTGCCTCTGTTCCTTTGGCCTTACAGACTGTAGATGACGGAAGAGTGTTATTCTTCCTTCTAGTAACCTCTCCTTACATAAATTGAATTATAATGTATGTTTTGAGGTAAGCCCCTTTGAAGACTTCTAAACCCATATTCTCACTCTTCCATGCCAGGACCTCAAAACATATATACGAACAAGATAAAGGGCCAGACTGTGCCTGAAAGACAGAACAGTACAGGGTGAAAGCTTCATTGGGTTTAGAAAATTAAAGGTGTTCTCTTCCAATTTGGGAGCACAAAGTTCGATGTCTGTTTTACAGTGCTCTGTTTTACAGTTTCTGTGGCAGCTTCTGTGTGACATATTCCTTTATTTCTTTGCATCTTAATCCCCCTTCTATAAAATACAGTAACAGGACTTCACCTCAGAGAAGTTCAAGCACACACATAAATCCTTCCAAGATCATAAACACTGTTTTTAAGGCATATCTTTCGAAGGTACTAAGATGTCAAGAAGTAACTCTGTAACAAAACCAATACATGTTTAAAAACAAAAGCTGTATGTTTTTCTCCACATCTTAGGTCTCACATTTATCCCAACTACCCTAAAACCAATTCTATTTCAAATGGGACATTTTCGTGTCATCAATAATCTGCAACAAATTAAATCCGGAAGTTAAAAAAGGATTTTTTTTTTTTTTAAGATTAGAGATTGCTGCTTTTTGAAACATGCTAATAAGAAAGAAAATTTCTAGAATTAATCAAGTCTGTCCATGTGTTAAGTTTTATAGCTGAATTATAAACCCTTGGGAATATGATGCATATAACAGAAATGTTTATACATCCTTAATGACAGCTGTGCAAGCAACAGTGCTCTAATACAGCACACAAAGATTTACACTAGAAAAAGAGAAAAACCTTTACATTTTGAATGTAAGCGATACATAATTTTGAAGCACTGAATATTTCCTATTATAGTGGAACCACACATATGAAGTGCTAAACTCTATGTATTGTCATTGCTTTTGGTCTTTCAGTCCCTTCATTTATTCTGAAAAATTGCAAATCCTTTATGCACGGAGCTTTGAAAATGTATAAGTATTTTTTGAATAGGTTTCTTAGAAATTAAAAAGCTCTAGTCTTATTTGAGTCAGCCTGTGATGTGATCATAACTTATGTCAATTATGAAGTCTCAGAGACTGAGGGTTTGTTTTAAGCAAACTGGGTTTTGTTCTTTTTTTGTATTTTACAAAACCAGAAATTTCATGCAATGTTCTTGAAGGAAATATAAGATAGCAACTTTTAAAATTCAAATCTATTATTATACTTACTCATACATAGGAGACACTGCTGGGTCTAACTGCTGTTAAAATACAGAAAAACACTCAGTCCATGCCTGCAGAATGCATAGGATAGCGTGCCAGTATCTATTCACGTTACTTACGCATATATATGCTCCCAAGCAACCACATTCACATCAATATTAGTTTTCTTGTCCCTCTTTCCCAATCCAGATCTAATTGCCTATGTTGTAACACAATTGCTTGTTCCAAGCTTTTGGATTTCATTAACTACTTTCAAAGAAAAAATGAACTTTCAAGCTTATCCATTGTTAAAGGACAGACAATTGTAGTGATTTACTTTTCAAAATGAAAGCTGTGACTTTCAGGGAATTACATTATTCCAAGCAGTAAGAATGAGGTAGAGTCAAACACCACAAGATGCTTGCAAGGATCACAATCACGATAGCCAACTATAAGTGAAGCTAATCTTCCTGTTGCTCCCTCTAGAGTAAAGAGGAGATGGATTCTTCCAAGAAAGC
>VYZV01030310.1:0-15124 GCA_013401275.1 Pandion haliaetus
AAAAAAAGTTTAAAACTTTTAGTGTTACCTAACCACGCACAACCAGAAAGAAATGTGAAAGTTTTAACCAGCATGCTTCCAAATGTCAAGCCCAAAATCAGAGGGTGAAATTCAGAACCTGTTCGAATGAGCAGCCCTCCTGTCGACTAAACAAGTTCTAGATGTTGTTTAGGCTTTTAGATCACCTGGGGAATAAAACTGACCTGAGTTTTTCTGTACACTTCCCTGCCAGTTAAGAGTAAGATGATGTCTTATGGCTCATTCTAGGATGCTCATAAAACTAATGATTTTCAGTTCAGCTGTTCTATTAAAATCTCTAGAGCCCCAAGTTTGGAAGTTGGCATGGCAAAATGCTGCTGATGCTCCACTTGCACTCCTGCAGTGGAATTCATTCTTCTGGGAAGAGGGCACGCAGCTCTAGTGAGAAAGGATGCTGTGAATTCCTTGTTTCATATATTTGTATTTTCCTGTAAAATGTAAGCGGAATGAAATAAGGATGGTTTTGTAGAAATACGCCAACATTACTCCAAAAACACTGAACTGATATATAAAAAATAAGTTAATAAAATTCTATAGCAGAGATGCAGCGAGGGACAAGACTGTTACAAAGGCTAACTAATGTCCCTTGGCTGCCTCTATAACGATGGCTAATTTGTTTCTGCCGGGAATCACCCTGCAGAGGAATTTATCTGTCTCTTAACTATAAAAAAGTGCCTTGTTCATTAGCCTCAGCAGGCTTAGGTTAACTTTTGTGAACATCCCCATTCTTCTCTGATATTATACAGTATACATCAGCCATCATCCTTCTTGTTTTCCTTTCTTAGACTGAGTTTTCTTTGATTCTACTTCATTCATGTTAGTAGGTTACTTCTCAGCCATGGTTGCCTTTGAGTTTTAATTTTTCTAGGTCCCTGTATAAGGGCTGGTAAATTCTTGTACATCTCAGCATATTATGGGTAATGGATCTGAACAAGCTGCCCTAGTTCGTTGCTGGCCTCACGCTTACATGCTTTATAACTCAGAAAATTATTCAATTTCTTGTAACATGTCTTTGTGCGTAGATAGCAGAATTGATAGAAAGAATGACCTAGTGACAGAGCATGGCATAATTCATAAAACAATGTTATCCAAAACTGTCTGGAAACAACCCAAATTCACGGAAAATCCTTCATAATTAGGAACTCTCTCAACCGCTGTAGTCCTAAGAGGTTTGACACAAAACTGGAAAAATTCCACCCAGAACATTATGCGTAAGAATATTGATCATAACCTCAGAGTCATTAAGGAAAATTGCAAAGTTCACAACTGGAACATTTTGTTGCTTCGCGTAATTTTGGAAGTGCTTTCTACCTCTAGCACTCCAAGTTGACCACCCAGCAACCTTTGTACAGTGCTTTTAACTATCCTGGGTCAGTGCCGTGGACACTGCCTGATGAGCAGACCTGTCTAATGGCAAAGGCGTAGTGACTGGCTTCTTTTCTTCCCACTCCTCCAGGTTTGCTCTCTGACCTTGAGCAAGGCAATTACTGTGCTTTGACAAGTATTAACCTTTCCTGTAGACAAGTATCTCACAACTGTGTTTTAGGATTATTGTCATTAGAAAAGCGTTCTGAAACTTTTGAAAGGGAGGCTGTAAAATACTTCAGAGTATTAGGTTATAATTCTATTTATGAGAAGCCCAGAAGAGTATTAGGCTGTAAATCTATTTATCAGGAGCCCAGTCTTCCTCAAGTGAGCTCTTCAAGTTTCAAATTCAGCCACATCGTGATTCATTTATGTATTATAAAATGCAAAATTGTTGCATAATTAGAGTTCTGTGAGTCTGGGATTCTATTTGCATTTTAAAAAAAGGAAAATATTAGAGGGAAAACTGTTTCATGCTGATCTTCTAATTGTCAATCTTTGTTTAGTTTGGTGCTTGAAAATTGAAGAGCATTGAGAAACATTTCAAATTAAAAGCTCAAAACATTTTGGGTTTTTTTAAATACAGTAGCAGAATTCTTAATCTGTTTAATCACTTGCTTAGACTTTTTACTGAAAACATTTATCAAATTTAACATAAATTAGCAAAAAAGACTTGAATTGTATTTGTTCCTTAATGCAGTTTCTTCTCTGGCTTACCACTCTCCTCCTCCTCAGACTGACCTTATCCCCTACAGCTGGTCAGAGTTATGGCCTCTGAGCATCATTGCATACTGAAACCAGTCAGTTCCATTCTAGGTTTGCAAAGATGGTTGCTACGTGTCAGGCATCACATCATCACTTGAATAGACTTTACCAGTTTCAGTGGACTCACTGTTCCACAGTATCCTTGAGTTAGCATGTTCTTAAAATGTTCCTAAATGTTAGAAAGGAATTTCTTCATTCTTACCTAACTTCTTCCAGAATTCTAAGACTTTACTGATGGGTTTTATTTTTCTGAGTTAAATGCTGACTGTCTTGGGTGTTCAGATAAACTTTAGCCTTAATTTTCCTTCAATCAGAATAAGGGCAATCCTACACTGGAACCAGCTCTTAGATAGCACGTATTTATAATCATAGAAAGAAATCCACTCTGAAAGTCTTAGCACCAAAAAAAAAAGGACCTTTTCACATGCCAGGACATTACAAAAATCCCAGCAGGGCAGTAACTGAAGGGTCAGTAACCTCACATCATAATAAAGAAAGACAAAATACCATGGTATACTCATTGCAGGGTCTAATTTTAAATCATACCCACTTTTAGGAAGATAGACTATGTTAAAATAGAAAGAAATATTTAATGTCTGGCACAGAGATTTTAAGGCTTAAGAGAAATGTTAGGATACCCAGTCACATTATTGTTTAGCAGACCTTATCTCCTAAGTAGGCAGAACAGGTAGCGTAAGAAGCACAAAGATTTCAAGTACATGGCAAAGGCCACTGGCAGGACATGAACAGAACCCAGGGCTGAGTCTCTCTAAGGACTGGTCGATGTTGCTGCTCACAGGACATGAGGATTAAAGTTAAAACAGTTAATGCCATGATATACTCTCTCTTGTTTGACAGGACATTATCTACTCAACTACTCAAGAGGTCTTCAATTAGCATTTTTTTTCTGGTTAAGGGATGGTGTACAAAGCCATGTAATTAAAGAAAAGAAAGAAAAACAACAAAAACCACCCAATGTTTTTTTCTATACTCATCTTAGTAACACTCTGTTATTTTTCCTCCCTGGTAGAGGACAAACAAGAAGCTGAAGACCTCCACTTCCTGCCCTTTCTCCCATCAGCCCCACTCCTAAAGGGGTTCAGTGCTTTCAAAAGTCCTGTTGTCAGCTTCCTTCTAGAACTGAGCTTTTACATTGTGAGTCATATATCCTTTTGCTGTGTTGGAATGAAATGTGGTGGTTTATTATCAACAGTGAATATAGGACATGTCATAAAAGAATGTGTATATCTGAATATTTTATCTTTTTTTTTCCCCCAGCTCAAAGACCAGCAGCCTGCCCTTGATGCAACTGCATAGTTAAACTAACAAGGGTTTCCAGCTCTACAGCATGTTTAAAACAATTACAGGGCAGAGAATAAAAGGAAAAGGTCTCCCTGCTATAATTCCACTTCTTTGGTGAAATGCACACACAGCCAAATTGTACTAGTTTGTTACTGCAACCTTGGTGCAGATGTTGAGACTTCATAAGTGAATCGTGACTACCACTCCTCAGTATATATCTGGACACCAGCCCTAACATGCAGAGTTAAAAACCTAATCCGGAAAATATTAAATCAGCTAATTTGACATCCGTTAATTGGGTGAAATTATTCAGCTATGCTAATTTACATACATATGCAAGTATTCCTGGGGTCCTATTCTAAGAGAAGACAAAGCAGGTGTTCATGTAACACTTAGGGGGAAGCAGAAGGAAGTTAACCAAGTCTGCTTAAGAACACCCACAGTGTGTTTTCACGTTGGTTGGTCATTGTGTGCTTTCATGGAAACCTTTCTCACCCTCTGTCTCATTTTTATTGTATAACCAATTCGTTACTGTAAAAGCGGTAGAATACAGAGTGCCACATCTTTCAGGTTTTCTTCACCATTTTAGCGCTTTCATGGTCTGTCCACCTAGCAGATGCAATATATGCATATGTTCTAAGTAAAGCTGTATTATTATTGGATCCCTGTATTCCAAAGACAGTGCAATTGCAGAGGATCGTTACTGCTAGGTATCACAGCAATACCTACTGTGTTAATTGTCAGCAAAAATCCAGACTATATAGGTAGTCCATGCTTTGAGATCAGGCTGATACTAGCTCTACTGAATGTTTCTGCCCATTCCTTCTCTCCTTGATCCTGCCCCTTGGGACTGCCCACCTTGAAGCTTGTTTTCCCTTGGGAAGGTCCGTAGAGGCAGATCATGGAGTTCCTCCACACGAAGAAGAGACTGCCACAGCAATGGTCACCGTAAACAGCTCACATAATGTGAAGAGAGGGTATATAGACTACATTTGCTGTTGCCAGCATTTCTTAGACTGTATACAGCAGCGGCTTCACAAACAGTGATTCCTGTGGGCATAATAAGCAGTCCAGGGTGCGTCTGCAGAACCATACCATCTCTGTCGTCAGTGAAAAGTCTGGTATGGAGGTGGCAGCCAAGACTGATGGATCTCTTCTAGCAACAAAACTGGCTGTTCATTGGGCCTACAAATCTAAATACCTGGGAACAATGATAATGGAATTAGGGATCTTACATGCCAATACTCCTTACAGTATACTTTGGTTTTTCTAAGTCTCGTAGTTTAAGCCCAGCTGGCAACAAAGCACCACAAGGCCACTCACTCACTCTTCTCCCCCACTGGGATGGGGAGAATTGGAAGAAAGAGGTAAAACCTTGTGGGTTGAGATAAGGACAGTTTAATAGGACAACACAAGGAGAAAAGAAGTAATAATAGCAATAGTACTAATAAAAGAATGTATAAAGCAAGTGATGCACAATTCAATTGCCCACCACCTGGAACCCAATGCTCAGCCCGTTCCCAAGCTGTGATCCCTCTTCCCCCCACCCTGGCCAGCTCCCCCAGTTATATATATGGTATAAAATATCCATTTGGGTCAGCTTTCCTGGCTGTGCCCCCTCCCAGCTTCTTGTGAAAATTAACTCTATCCCTGCCAAACCCAGGACACTAAGCTGTAATGCCACCTAGCTCATGACAGTCTATTAACAGGGCTGAGATCAGAAATCTTTAGATTTCGTTCATTTTGATAAGGTGTTGTATATTTATTACAAAAGTGCTGCAGCTTGGTTTATTTTTTTCCTCAGAAAACTAGGTCAGGTTGGCACAGTGCAGTTGGGAGAGTAAAGGAAAAGGCTGTGCTGCTGCAGCAGACGCTTTATTACCACTTGGGGGTTTTATGTGTGGTTTTGGGGGAAGGAGGCCTTTTTTTTCAAAATAGGGTAATGAAAATCCTTTCCAATTTTAGCTTGCTGCTAACATTGCTGCTACTACTCATCTTTTTCTTATTGCTCATTTTATTTCTTAACGCAGTTCTAAAGTAGGTCACAGGCTTTTAAAGAACCCAGCTAGAAAAAGTTGTACTGAGTAGTCAGTTGTAGTTATTTATTTTTAAAAGGATTTTAATTCATGTGATGTAGCCATTCTCACAAGACACAGTACTCTTCATCTGCCATTCTGGGCCTGAAATAAAATGCAAGGGTGAGGAAAATCCAGTCTCTGCAGTTGATGCATCTGCAAAGACAAAAAATAGCCTATTTTTTATTAAGATCTTAAAGATTGCAGTCAGTATCAGCGTTGCCTGTTGAAGGTCTGTTACTTCTTGTTAGTGGCAAGGCTGCTCCGTTTCATGGTCTGCGAGTACTTTACTCCCCGCTGAATCACAGGCATCATTTCCTATCGCTATTGTTTTCCCCAGAAAACTTTCAGTCCCAAAGGCAGGCTTGTTCATTTTCAGGTAGATGTGTTCCTGCCCAGCGGTGGTGGACTTCTGCTCAACTGTGCAAGCACTGTGGCTTTAGTGCATTGCACAGAGGGGAATCGGGAGGCAGATGTTTGATGTGCAGAGGCCGCTCTAGCAGAGATCGCTCAGGAGTGCTGCTCTGATTTGCACACTGGGGGTGAACTCACTGGTAAAAGTCTCAGATCAGGACTTCAACATATGTCTTCATTTGCTTCTTTAAGCGCTTTTTGAAGTATTTTCCATGATTAGGGGATTGTAGGTGAGGGTGGAAGCAGGAAAGGGGACTGGAAAAACCAGGCAGAAAGGGTAGTGGGGAAGACGTTGTATTCATTGCCGGCGATCAGCTGTGACCTCAGTGATCAGCTCTCATCCTGACCAGTGCAGCCCCAAATATTTAATGTTTCTTTTTCTCTTTCAAAGACATTTAGTGCTTGCTGGGGTTTAGGTTGATAGATGGAAAATACATTAATATTTCCATGCAAGTACAATATGTTATTCTCTACATTCCCACCATTTTAATTGAAGAAACTGTAACCTAATATAAATGTCCTTTTGCTACCAAATCTCTTCTCTCAAAATGTGATCACTCTAACTCAGATTCATATCTTTTTTCATGGAATAAAAATTAGCTATAAAATTGCTTCTTCAAATGAATTTTTTAACTTTATATCAAAAATGAAATTTCAATTTTTACTAGAAATTTTTCTGTTGAGAATTTAAGATCCATTTTTAGACCAATATTTTTCAGTCAAATTTCACTTTTTTTAATCTTACTTTTCTAAAACAAACAGACATTTTCCATGAAGTGTTTTTTTTTTTTTAATTCACAAATATTTTCTATTAAAATACATCAACATTTAAAAATAAAAGTATTAGAGCATTTTGGATCAAGCTTAGTGCAAAGCTCTAATTTTCTTCCAAAAATAACCTGATGCAATAACTTTTAATTTATATTAGTTTTGGAAGCTTATAAATGCTCGAGTTTCAGGGTGTGAATTTAATCCTCTAAAAGGGATTAGGAAACTTTCCTCATGAGCAGGTTGTTGCCTAGCCATCTCTTGTAGGGTTTCTTGCATCTTCCTTAGGATGGTTTTGCCTGCTGAAGTGAAAAAAAGATATGTACAGTTAAGCCGTTTTCTTTCACATAGTCTTTTAGTCATTGCAAAAGAATTTTTAGATCTACTTTCCCTGCTGAGTCCTGGTAAGGAGTATATTTAATGTAGATGTCAGTGTCCCAAACTCTCCTTTATTCCTCATTGTTCTGTTCTGGGCAGTGCCTGAGCGGAGCACTGCCAATATTTCTTTCTGAGCCAAGTCACTGAAATAGCCAAGATTACTGAAGACATCCAGCCCTTTACATCTCTTCTGTAGTCTTGTCTGTAACAATTAACACCAGCTTAAAATTTAAAATGATCAGTGAGGAAAAGGAGTTTTGACTTGCACCAGCATGCAACAACAAAAGAAACAAGATTTTCTTTGCTGTGGTAAACCAGATACCGCAGACACGCTGGTAACTGCTTTCTATCAAAAAGGGCCCAGCTTTTGGCCAGTACTCATATCTTAAGTATCGGAATGGTTGACTAAGGACACATTGATCATGTTTCACACCCAGTGACAACACAGAAAATAGTATCTGTCTCTCTTAATTTCACACATGGCTGAGAATGTTGGAAGTGATTTTTCCCTGTGGAAATGCTGAATCTACTGAAACTGGGTTTTTCTTTCTCAGAAATTATCTAGAATCACTAGTTTCCTTTGCTTTTTCCTCTGTAATCAAATTCGTGCAATGCACTGAATGTATTTCAGTTGAAAAAGATTTAGAGACTTTGTTTACCAGATTTGAAGTACCAGGAAACATTGAGATTAATTGTAATGAAGAACCTCATTGCTTACATGCTTTTTTAAATCCCACTTTTTTGTTATCTTTGAAAATATCTTTCAAAGTCTGTGCTCCAAGGATATAGGCAGCAAAGCTATAGAGCATGCATTCAGCTTCAAGCATGTAAATATTACAGCTGAACGCAACATTTCCCATGTGTTTAGACTACATGCATGTCTAGCTTAGCTGAGGACTCACAACAAGTCATCTACAGGAGATCTGTTTTGTTGTTGTGGGAATGACCCCACTCCTGCTCAAATGCCCATAAGGGAATACTGAGGTTTTGTGGATTCTTTCACCTTCCCTCTTTTATCATTCAGCAGTGATAAACCTTTCTGTGGTCCATCACAGCATGGTTGAGGTGGCATGGGAGCTGTGGAGATCATCTAGTCCAACCCTCTGCTTAAGCAGGATCACCTAAAGCAAATCATCCAGGGCTATGTCCAGTCAGATTTTGAGTATCTCCAAGGATGGAGACAACACAGCCTCTCTGGGCAACCTGTGCCAGTGTTCAACCACTCTCACAGTGAAAGGGGTTTTTTGATTCTGTTGAAATGGAATCCCTTGTATTTCAGTCTGTGCCCATTGCATTTCCTCCTGTCAGTGGGTACCACTGAGAAGAGCTTGGGTCCCATTTCTTCATTCCCTCCCTTCAGGTATTTGTACACATTGGTGAGAACCTCTCTGAGCCTTCTCTCCTCCACACTGAACAGTCCCAGTTCTCTCATCCTTTCTTCATAGGAGAGATGCTCCAGTCCCTATGTTACCTTTGTGGCCCTATACTGAACTCTATCCAGTAGGTCTATGTCTCTCGTACTGGGGAGACCAGAACCAGACCCAGTACTCCAGATGTGTCTCACCATTGCTAAGTATAGAGGAAGGATCACCTCCCTCAACCTGCTGGCATTGCTCTTCCTAAAGCCCCGCAGGATGCTGTTGGCCTTCTTATCCGCAAGGGCACATTGTTGGCTCATGTTCAACTTGGTGTCCACCAGGACCTGCAGGTCCTTCTCTGCAAAGCTGCTTTCCATCTGGTTGGCCCTCAGCATGTGCTGGTACTTGCAGTTATTCCTCCCCAGAGGCAGGACTTTGCAACTCCCCTTGCTGAACTTCATAGAACCCTCTTACCCCGCTTCTCCAGCCTGGCAAGGTCCCTCTGGATGGCAGCACACCCATCTGGTGTATCAGCCACTCCTACCAGTTTTGTGCCATCTGCCAATTTCCTGTGTGTGTACTCTGTCGCATCTCCAGATCATTAATGAAGATGTTGAACAGCGTTGGTCCCAGTGTCAACCCTTGGGGTACACCACTAATGCCATTACTTTAAATTGTCTCCTTTAACATTGTATCTAGGAGTCACTAATGATTTCTCATCCACGTTTAGGCTCATGGCTGCTTTGCTTTTGGAACTTGGGCAGCTGAAGCTAATCAGTTTAAAACTGTCTAAATGTCTTCTAGGTATATAACTCACCAGCTAATTTGGGTATATTTTATCACACGGCCCTTTTGTACCAGATGCAATCTTCAAACCTGTTTTATGGTTGAATATAAAGAGTATGACTGAGAATACTGGCAGGATTTTACATGAAAAGGTACACCAATGCACAGCTGAAATATTTCATGGCTTCATTTGATTCTATAAATCTGACAATAGTTAGAAAGGAATGAGCTCCATAATGAACACAGGAAAAAAATTCTGGCTCTACCAGACTATGTGAAAACTTGTAAAAAATGTGGGTAGGAATACTTTCAGAAAAATAAAAGAAATTATCTAAGCCATAGCATTAACCCAACTCTTTTTCATGTACTGCTGCTGGTGAAGATATTGACAGCACCCAGGAATCTGAGCAGATGAAAAGGTTTTGTGTTCCTACGTAATAGCTTCAGAGAGACTTGAATTGATACCGAGCGCTCCAAAGGCAGTTTGTCTCTACTTAAACATGGAGCTGCCTTACTGACCAGCAATATTGCTGATCACCCAAGCTTGTTTTGTTCAGAATAACAGGGCCAGTTATTCTGGAGTGAAATCACTGGGCACCAGTGTAGTACTTGTATTAAATGATGAATTGCACTCCCTGACTCTCATGTGCTGATTCATTTAAAAAAAAAATAATAATCCAGCAAATAAGCTAAGTTTAATTCTGTAGCCAGTTAGCAACTTTTCTGTCCACTTCTTCCACCAAAACCAGCTTTCAGCTACTACATTAGACATGCTTATTTCTGACCTCTAATTTCTCTGTACAGCGGGTTTACTGTGAAGGTAATTCTTGAGCTTCACTAGCAAGGCTCACAATAGAGGAAGAATATCCATTAGGAGAGACGCATACAGAGCCATTAATTTGAATTTTGCCAACTAAACCACTCAGGCTGATCTCGGTAGCAAGTACAAATTGTATTGGACAAGCTGGATGCTGCTGGTGAAAGTTCTGTGGATGAATCCATGGTGAGCGGTGTCCCTCAGGGTTCTATATTGGGACCAGTACTGTTTAATATCCTCATCAGTGACATAGACAGTGGGATCGAGTGCACCCTCAGCAAGGTTGCAGATGATACCAAGGTGAGTGGTGCCATTGGTATGCCTAAGGGACAGGATGCCATCCAGACCTGGACAAGCTCAAGAAGTGGGCCCATGTGAACCTCATGAGGTTCAACAAGGCCAAGTGCAAGATCCTGTACCTGGGTCGGAGCAACCCCTGGTATCAATACGGGCTGGAGGATGAAAGGATTGAGAGCAGCCCTCTGGAGAAGGACTTGGGGATACTGGGAAAAGCTGGACATAAGCCAACAATGTGTGTTTACATCCTAGAAAACCAACCATATCCTGTGCTGCATCAAAAGAAGCATGACCAGTAGGTTGAGGGAGGTGATTCTACCCCTCTGCTCCACTCCAGTGAGACCTGACCTGGAATACTGCATGCAGCTCTGGAGACATGGACCTGTTGGACCAGCTCCAGAGGAGGGCCACAAAATTGATCAAAGGGATGGAACACCTCTCCTATGAGGAAAGGCTGAGAGAGTTGGAGTTGTTCAGCCTGGAGAAAAGAAGGCTCCAAGACGTTATTGTGGCCTTTCAATACTTAACGGGGGCTTATTAGAAAGATGGTGACAGACTTTTTAGTAGGGCCTGTTGCAATAGGACAAGGGCTAATGGTTTTAAACTAAAAGAGGGGAGAACCAGCCTAGCTATAAGGAAGAAATTTTTTCCAATGATTGTGGTGAAACATGGGAACAGGTTTCCCAGAGAGGTGGTAGATGTCCCATCCCTGGAAACATTCAAGGCCAGGTTGGACAGGGCTCTGAGCAACCTTATCTAGTTGAAAATGTCCCCGCTCACTGCAGGGGGGTTGGACTAGATGACCTTTAAAGGTCCCTTCTAACCCAAACTATTCTATATTTCTATGATTCTATGAATTAAAGCAAATACCTAGCTTGCCATAGAGGCAATGGGGCTAAGCTATTTCAACCTACTCTGTAGCTAGTAAAGAGAGTTTCAGGGACATAGGCTAGTCAAGTCTTTTCTGCAACAGCATTTCTGTATGTCTGCACCACTGCGATCACTTAGTTCAGGTAGTTTCACTGCTCTAATTTGTCCTAGTTTGAAGTTTAGGTAAGTAGTAAATTATGCTGTACTGGAATAAAGGAAGAATTGAGATGACTACAACAACATTTGAGTTTGCATGGTGTATACAAAGGAGACAGCAACGCCAATTAAGGAGAAAATTACAGAATTCCTGAGATGCTTGATCCCCTAGTTAAGCCAGAGCTCTTGTCCTTTTTGCTTGTAGTCATAGGATGTGTAAACATGGTACAATGCAGTACGGTGTGGTTACCAGATCAAGCTCTAAATAAGCTGCTTTGCCTGGTGGTCCACCAAAACTGTATCACTTGTGGACCTTGACGCAGTATAGTCAGACTGTTACAGCATCATCCTGGTTGGCATCCATGCTGCATCAGTGAGAGCTTAGCACCCACTCAGATACTTTCAGGACCTGACTTTGTATTATTGTGCTGCACCATGGAGATAAAACAGCTTGTTCAAAGTTAGCACCTATATCTCCACTTTCCTGTAGGTACTTGTTTGACTTGATCTGTAATATATGCCCCTGGTTCCTATTGCTTCTCTAGCCATTTTTAGTAGAGTAAAAATTCTAGTATCCTTAAACACTCAAGTATAACTTAAAGGTATCACTGGGAAACTTACATTTACTCTAAGGGACGGAAGAGACAAAGCAAGGGTATTGCCAGTGTTTTGAAAATACATCATACATTGAACTTGTAGGTTGGGGTTTTTTTGAGGGGTCAGGACTTTTATTAGGTCTAGTCACAATAAAATAACAGATTTCAGGGGGGTAGCAGGCATCCAGAGAAATCAAGAAACTGTGATCTCTGAAATGAGGAAAAATTTCCTTGCAGAACATTGTTAGAAACTTTTGTTTATAAAATAATTATACTGTAGAAACTTTTTCTTACAATTATATTGTTAGCTTTATAATGCAGTTGAAACCTTGAGTCACTAATGTATTTTGCAAATGTATGTGATTAATTGTTCAGCCGCTCTGACAAAAAAAAAAAAAGAAAAGGGGGAAATGAAGTCAGCAAATTCATGCAAATAAGTAAAACAATGTTCCAAGATGAAAACAGGTACTTACCTGAAAATAAATAAGTACCTGGAATGCCTTGCAGAGGGTCCCCATTGTAATAGATCAATTTGTTTTTCTTATCCTTCAGTGTTTTTGCAATGATTTATTTTGCCACCATTTTTCTTTCTTTATGCTTTTTGATAGACAGCCTTATTCCAGTCATTGTATGTTCTTAAATAAAAATATTATGCAGTTCAAGGGCAGGTTTATTTAGATCAGGAAATAGTCCATCAGAATTGCCATAAAGCAAAAGATATCATATTTTTATATGTACGCATACGTATGTTAATTCCCATCTAAGTAGTATTAACATTTCTGGGCTTTTTATACTTATATAACATAAGGGGGATTAACATCCATTTATAGAAAATATAAAGATAAATTTTTAAGAGATATATTAACATTGTGGCTGTGCTTTTTAGTGCCAGTGAGAAAACAAGCATTCCTTTCCTGATGGTTCCACATTTATCAGGTTTCACAACTTCACAACCATTTTCTTACGGCTTTCTTCACTGGAAGTCTTCTAGTGCTCTGCATCTTATAGGAAACCATTTGACTCTACACAAAGTCCCTCTTCTAATTTGTTGTAGCTAAATTCTATCTTAATCTGCTGGAACAGCAGGCAGACTAGCCAGCTCTGTTGTTTTATTTTCATCTGCTTTATAATTCATACCATGAGGCTGCTGCATTCTCAAATCTGACCCCAGGGACTCCAGTTGCAATATCCTCACATCCTTGGCAACATCTCTCTGCACCCCCTTGAAATATTCTAACACAATAAATGATATCACGTATCTGTGCCTACTAGAGACATAAAAATCAACAGTATTTAGCTTTGTTCCAATTTAAATAGCAAAATCCTCTTTTCCCAAGGAATGAAGACATCACAGTCTTTCCCTGTGCCTAGGACACGAGTTAGCAGCTGGAATGCTGGAGTCAGCGTTTCATTCCATGAGAGTGAACAGTATCAGACCTCCAGAGAGTTCTTAACTGACCTTAAAAACACAAAGTCTAGCTTCCAGCAAACTTAAAGTAAACATATTTCTCTAGAGATTAAGATCAAAGCACAAGAAAAACATTCTACTTAACTACGTGGTGCACATACCATTACTTACTTATTGGAGCAAGGGTAAGTGGTGCTGGGGGAGATGAGATTCACTTTTTTGTTGCATTGTCTAATGATAAAACTAGTTCACAAAGGTTACCCAGACCTTTGCCAAGAGATTTGCAAAAGTCATGATTCTTTTTCGTACCATCACTTCTTCATTCCCAAATACGGTCTTATATCATCATGGTCAAACTCTGAAGACTTTCTCTGAAGCAAAACTTTGGACACCCCCAGGCTTTGACTTTGGTCTTGGGGGCACTCTTTTAATGTTCTCAAGCAACCACTATCATCTGTAAAACATGAGTGGTAGCACTCCCATATGCTCCCATATCCATATAGGTTTTTAGGAGGATAGCTACATTACAAATACAGAAGTTCCGAGGTATTACAATAGTGGGTCTTCTTTGTGCACATAACCTGGGCTTCCTGGAACAGATTGGTTTCCTGGGGAAAAAAAAAAACCAAAAATAATAAACAAGAGAACCACTTTTTAAAGAAAATTGTTGAGTATGCAGAGTTTTTAATAACTTAAAAACTTATCACCATTCATTAGAATGAAAGAACAGAGATGTATCTGCAGATATCTTAAGGTATTTATTGGTGAGCTTTGTGCAACAAAAAGTACTATAAGTAACGTAAGTTCTTCATGCATGCCCTGTTAGGATTTTGCTGTTGCCACTTTTGGGCTGAGATGAAACTGTGTCAGGAAGCTGGGGTACTGATTCAGCAGGAAGGAGATGAGAAAGGTGATTCACTCAGGGTTATCCTCAGAGGCAGTTCATAACGCTAATTCCCACAAAAAAGGAACGAAAATTCCTCTGAAACCCAGTTTCAAGGCTGTCCTATGACCTTGAATATGGAGCCCAGTTAACCACAAACATTCCTTGATTGTCTCTTTAGCCACCAATTTATACTGCTTCCCCAATATAGAAGAAAATGAGCAAAACCTAACCTTAGTTTTGGTGATGACTATGTATGGATTGTGCACTACATGCACTGCGCCGTGTCTGGTTTTTATATGTCATGTCATGTAAATCTACAAGCTGAGGATGTCATTTTCTCATATATGTGGGTTCATTCAATTCACATTCAAATCTCTGATCTTAAGGAAATGGAAGTCCAGCTTCAAGCCCTGTTATACTATTATTCCAAGGATATCACATAAAACACATCTGTAATATTTTAAGCAAGCAAGTTTCCCACTGATCTGAGTTACAGATTATTTGATTTCCTTACTACACCCTATCTTGGCTAGCACAAAGTTTTAGGGCAGTCGGAAATACAGTAAATCAATTCAACTCAGAAGATTTTCAATTTACAGGAACAGCAAGTTTTCCATAGCTTGTGCCAAGCGATCAAGTTATTACTTTTGGTCTGAAAAAAAGCATTATAGTCTCTCTCCCCGCCCCCTTTACACTGTCTTACTACTATCCCTTCAGGAATAGATTAATAAATGCCTGACCTTATGCATTGGTGCCAGTGGACACCTGCAGTAATTATTCTTTGTCATAGTTCAAACAATCATTTTGGATTACATCTCACAAAGCAGAAACCCAGAAAAAGATG
>VYZV01030310.1:30918-52800 GCA_013401275.1 Pandion haliaetus
ATAATGAGAAATAAAACCAAATCTTAAAAAACACCTCCCCCACACACCCCCTTCCCTTCTTCCCAGGCTTAACTTTACACTCAATTTTCTCTACCTACCCCCCAGTGGCGCAGGGGGATGGGGAATGGGGGTTACGGTCAGTTCATCACACGTTGTCTCTGCCGCTTCACCCTCCTCAGGGGCAGGACTCATCATACTCTTCCCCTGCCCCAGCGTGGGGTCCCTCCCACGGGAGACGGTCCTCCACAGACCTCTCCAACGTGGGTCCCTTCCATGGTGTGCAGTCCTTCAGGAGCAAACTGCTCCAGCGTGGGTCCCCCACACGGTCACAAGTCCTGCCAGAAAACCTGCTCCAGCCTGGGCTCCTCTCTCCACAGATCTGCAGGTCCTGCCAGGAACCTGCTCCAGTGAGGGCTTCCCACAGGGTCACAGCCTCCTTCAGGCACCCACCTGCTCCAGCGTGGGGTCCTCCACAGGCTGCAGGTGGATATCTGCTCCACCGTGGACCTCCCTGGGCTGCAGGGGGACAGCCTGCCTCACCATGGTCTTCCCCACGGGCTTCAGGGGAATCTCTGCTCCGGTGCCTGGAGCACCTCCTCCCCCTCCTTCTTCACTGACCTGGGTGTCTGCAGGTCTGTTTCTCTTACATGTTCTCACTCTTCTCTCCGGCTGCCGTTTCTGAGCCCCACAACTTTTTTTTTCCTTCTTAAATCTGTTCTCCCAGAGATGCTACCACTATTGCTGATGGGCTCAGCCTTGGCCGGTGGCAGGTCCACCTTAGAGCCGGCGGGTATTGGCTCTGTCAGACATGGGGGAAGCTTATCACAGAAGCCACCCCTATAACCACACCCCCCCTGCTGCCAAAACCTTACCATGCAAACCCAATACAACTCTGCACAGTTTGGGTCACCTATGCTTATGTAGATTAAATCCAACTTGAATAGGTGCAGAGAAGGGCTGCAAGAAGGAACAGTGTGTCTCTGTGGAGGACTGTAGGTCATGGAGGGTATTAGATGGCTGCTATAAGCCAAGAGACTACATTTAGTTCAAGAACAAAGGCAAGTAAACTCCTCAGGACTGGAAATCAGAAATTAGAAGGGTGCTGCTGCTGCTGGGCAGTGATGATCCAGGAGAGCCTCTTTCCAGAACCACAAGGAGAACAGCTATGCAGCCAGTTTTAAAGTGAAGCTTGATATGTGTGTTAAATGGTGTATATGACATGATTGCCTGGGATAGCAAAGCACAGGGCAAAATGAACCAAATGGTCAGCTTCAGTCTTTGTTGCTAACATTTGATTTACTGCAGGATGATCAGGGTATAGACTGCAATGCAATTCAATTTTCTTTAATAAACTTCAGAGGATGGAAGTTTGAGAGATTTACTTTTAACTCAAATTTTTTTAATGTCATGTGCTTTTCTTTAACATTGTACTGTTTTATTTTGAAATATATCTAGTTCTGTCCTGTGGATTAGCTGCCCAGCTCTAAGGTAGTCACATTCTTTTGTTATGGTCAAGCTCAATTATTCTAAGGTGCAGTGATACCTCTAATGCCCTAATCACATCTCTTCTGTACGCATAGTTATCCCAGGGAACTGGGAGGGAGGCTGCCATTTGGGACTAACTTCTGAAGAGTGAAGTAGGTGCCCTATTACCTCCTTCAGTGCTAAAGGCTAAAGTTTAAGTTCTTCAACCACTGCCTAATTGCCAGAGAACTCCGGGAGATAACATGCTTAGAATACAAAGACGAGGCCTGCAGTATTGTTACCAAGTGACCCTTCTCTACCCATATTTCTGAGTGTCACATTTTTCACTCTGAGACAAGTTCATATAGTGAGAGAAAGATATCAGCCTTTTCCTGGACTACTACTTTCAAAATCCAGGCATGTTTTCAGTAGATGTTGTAGCAGGCAACACAGAGCAGCAGTAACACTGGAACCTAGGATCACTCCCCTGCATTTCACAGGTGGAGGCACCTGCTGTAGACTCATGACTTATGTCTAGGATGAAATCCTCCAATCTCTATTCTTGTCCCCTGGTTTTCTGGAAAGAAAATCTGTGAGTCTAGGCTGGGGAAGAGCTAGAGCATAGTCTAGCCATATCAGTGAAGTGGGTGTCATGCCACAGTGTAGTTTTACTGCAGTACCTAAGCACATGCAAGTTCAACTGATTCTTGTACTCTACAAGTGGATATCGTCCCAGGCTTTCCTCATGGTAGGAGTGGCTCAGTGCAATCAGTGCATTAGGAGGGGAGTGGTAAGGTTTTGCAAGGCCTTCTGGACCTGTGGTTTCCAACACTTCGCAGGCCCCATCACGAGAGGGGAGGTACCTGTTTATACCCCACTGAGTTGACCATCAGTTTCATCACCCGGTCAAAGTTTTTATGAATCTCACTTGATTTAATAGAATGGGTGTAGAGCAGTGTATTGTATTTTAGGAAGCCAAGTAAAAACAGCATCACATTTATACAATGACAGACAGCAATAGCTGAAGGAAAGTAATGTGAAATGACTGCCTAAGTGGAAGCTGGGAGATCATTTCTGTAAACAAAAAAGTTGGATGGGATTCAAGCCTACAGCCAGAACAAACTTGTTTACCAATCAAGCAGGAATGCTGCAATAAGTCCTCTACTTGTCCTATTCTTGTTAATAATACCTCAAAGATAATGTGTGTATGTGCATGCATGCTTGTTCACCCTCGAATTGCCAAAACTTGAATGGACTGAGTCACAGGAAACGTGGCAACTTAAACCAAAGTACAAAGCATCTAGCATGGTTATAGACTACTATTTCCAAACAGAAGTTTCAGTTCATCATATTCAGAAGTACCAGGTACAAGTACTTTGATACAAAAAAAGGACAGTTAAGACCTTTGGAAGACAGATATGGGTGCACACAGGGATATTATCCAACTGGCAATACAAGGCTGCAGTGGAAGATCTAGAGATACCAGCTTTGGCCTGCATCATTAAGCTTTTATTAGCTTGTTAGAGAGAACTTTTGTCCAATAGTGTCCATTTAAACATTTCTGTAGACTTTCATCCTGCGTTTTTCACCCAAGTCCTTACTGGGACTCCTTGAAGGTGAGGCCAGACAGGAGCATCTCTACAGCACAGTCACAAAGACATGCACAATGGCTAGCAAATATAGCCCATAAGAACCTGGATTTTCCCAGTGAAAACTAATTCAATGTCAGAAGAACAACCATTGTACAGCATTACATCCAAGCTAATAAACCTTGTCTCTGTCTTTGATATAATTCAATATCTGGTTTTATCAACTTGTGCCTCTACTGTACATTTTTTACTGTCCTCTTGAGTAAGAAATTCAAGACTGTAGGTGCTCACCTGATTCACTGCAGATTTTTTTTAGCACTGACTGAATTGCTAAGTTACTGTGTACAAGAAGCTGCACTACCACCACATCTCTGAAAAATGGGAGCCATGGGTCCCTTTCATGCACAGTCTGTGTGAGGCTTTGAGAACAAATCACATTAAAACAAAGAAACACTCGACTCCTGCCTGTAGCCTGGGCACAGATAGGAAGGTGACCGCCAAAATACTCAGACAAGATCACTTACAGAGCAAGCAAAGGAGCACGGCCTCAGAGGTCTGAGGACCTGAGTCAAGCAGAAAAGTACCCAGCAAAATCAAGAAACAATTGAGTAAGTTTTTGGGGTTTCAGGTGTTTCATTCTGGTATCTCAGAGCTCTCCCAAGTTCCTTGTTAGCTCTCGCCCAACACCTCATGTCCTAATCATCCTCAGGTACATTCCAATAATTTCCACTTGTGACCAGGAGAGCAGTTCTCTGCAAAAGGACCTCAGTCTGGCACAATGGCCCAGCCTCAGGAATGTCCTGGGTGACATTAAATAGAGGATTGGGCCAGAAGGAGGTAAAATCCAAACAGCCTCAGATAGTTGCTCACATTTGAACCCCAGTGCTCAGCTTGGAGTACTTTTATAGCAAAGATGTACCTCAGGTAGCCATATGCACATCGTTCCTGGATGAAGATCCTCATTTGAACATCTCTGTCTTCACCTTAGACTTTGGATTAGCTTTTGCTAGACTAATTACCAAATAAATAAATAAAATCTCTTCCATCTGAGCACAGCTTTCCTGGATTTAAAAAAAAAAAAGCAACAAAAAAAACCACAGTGCAAAATAATGTAAACAGTTTATCCAGTTCTGCTGAATTACATTTTTTGTTGTTCTTTTTTCCCAAAGGAAAAAAAAAAGGACTACTTATTTCTTGAGGACAAGCTCCTTACTTATAAAAAAAGCAAATCAAGCCCTTAGTCAAACATTTTCATTGGAAGGACAGCAATCTGAGTAGAAATTTCTGGCTATGAAAGCAGATGGCCATAAAAGGCTGCTAATATGAGGAATAGGACTTACCTCAAATAATAGAAAAATTGATAACAAATCTGTAACAGAAATGGTAGCCCAGCATGTACTTTGTGAGCCTGTGACTGAGGACCAAGCTCAGGACACCAGTCTCCTGTTGGGGGCCAGTCTGTTCTCATACGGCCTTGGAGAAGTGACAAGTTGGGTGACCCTAACGTCACATTCCAATGTTTTTAAACATTTGGATTTCTTTAACCTTTAACTCTGGAATTTCCTGGCTTTCTCACAATAGCCATCTTATTCCTTGTTAGCGTGATTCTTTTTTAATTGCTACAAAATCCTTATTGTAATCTTAACTTACTTATTGGAAAGTAAACCCACCCTGACTGATTGGGGGGCAGGGGGGCGATATCTGTTATTAGTTAGCGAGATCGTCTATTTAAATGCTTTGAGCTGAGCTCTGTGCCAAACTTTCTCAGGCCAGTTCCTGCTTTCCTCTTCCCCTCTTTCTTTTTCATACCCAGAAGATTTCAGTCAAAACCATCTTACATTTCACAAAACAGAGGAAAAAATAAAATGTTTGCCCTATACTAAAGAACCCTGAACCTTTTCTTTGAGAAGTTTAGGTGCTTCACATGATTTTGGCTCAGGAACCTAATTGACAACAAAAAGGAAAACTTTCTCTCATGGAGATGTCTCCTGTCATCCCCACAAAAATCCACTTGTCCCAGCTACATATCTTCTGCATTAAAGAACTGCAGACACATTTCCCACAGGGCAAATGTGTGGTCCAGATACTACATGCTCAGTGACAACCACTTGTAAGCATTTTAGGTTGGGTACATTTTTCAGTTCCTCGGCTGTAACACGGAGATAACTCCACATCTTGGAAGAATCAAGTTAGATAATTGTGAAAATTGATCCATCTAAAGCACTGTCACAGCAGACTGCTGGTGACCAACCTGACAAGGCCAACCTCTGAGTAAAGCTCCCAATTCTGTCTTCAGAATAGCTTGCAGCATGGAGCCGCATAGCAAGCAGTGCTGAGGGTCCCAGACGTAGGACAGTGCTCGCTGTGAGAGCATGATCCGCTCTGCATGAAAGATGGGGAATGGGTTCCCTAGGAAATAATCATTATGGGCTGTTTTGCTTAAAGTCTGTGCTACGTGGGAGAGGTAAGGGCACCGCAGAGGCAGCTCTAATTCCAGTGTTTCCTCACCGGGATCAGAGACAAGCTCTGAAATGTGTAACCCAAATTAGCCAGGATTAGTCACTTTTATTTTTGTTTAATATTTTTGGCAACCCGCCAAAGCCCACAGGGCTTTTCAAAAGAGGGTTTTAGCGGGATTTCTGCCCTCTGCCCATGCCAAGGAGGGAGCAGAGGGCTGGCTGCGGCACCCGAGCAGCCCTTCCTGCCAGCCCCCACTACACGGCACAGCACAGCAGCCTCCTGGACCGTGGCCACTTCAGTGCAAACCTGGTACCAACCACAAAACTTCATAAATCCTTACAGTTACACGAATCTGATCAAGTTTCCCTCACTTGTGAGGCAGGGGTGTGCCCCATGGACTCAGGCTCGCTGTACATTTGGAGCGTGCTGCCTCAGAAATGCAGTGATACTTATTTTTGGATTTATTAACGCTCGTCTGCTCCTTCGGTTGACGTGCTGCTGTCAGGCACAGAGGTGGGAGGTGCACTGGACTCAGCTGCCCTTCTCCCTTAGCGACCTCCACTGATTTCCACAGAGTTGTTTCTGGAAGACAGCTATTTCCCATCAGAAAGCAAACTGCAGGGCTGTTGACTACAGAGAAGAGACTCAGTCAAGACATAAGGCTGTGACACTGCTCTTTATGGGCACCTAATTTGTTCTCATTACTGAAATTAAAGTCATTCTGTGACAAAAAGCTATGGTGAAGGGTGAAAATTCAGCTGCAGCTAGTCTGATAGTTAAATGAGTAACTTAGACGTGCCACAACTATTAAAGAGGAATTTAGGCTTAACAGGACTCCTGTCTTGCTTGCCTTTTGCCTGGAGGCTTAGGTAGTCTGCTGTATTCCTGGTACAGAAACAATTGCTGTTGTTTCATCGTGGGAGGGAAGCAAAGTCACATCCCTGTTCTGCCCTTCACACTCACTGGCTTACAGTGGGAGCATTCAGCAAGCTGGAGTTTGCACTCTGTACCAAACAGAGAACTCGCACCAAGGGAAGGTAGCCGGTAAGCACCTTACTGTCTTACACCTCCTTTTTGCTGCCTAAAACAAGAATATACCATCTAGCAGAACAGCACATGCTATTCTTTCAAGCATGATATCCAACAGACAGTTGGTGCAATGGTAAAGACTGCTAAATAGTTTGCCATCTGCAAAGGATGTGATGAAAAACCATACCCCAGACACCAATGTTTGTTTCCAGCCACCTTATCTTGGTTTACAAAGTCTGTGTTGCAATACCTAAATTGCAAGGACCTCACTGTCCTAAGGAATCACAACAGGCTTCCTTTTAGGAGGCACAGAGAGGCTGCATGATCAAAAATCAGGATTCACAGCAGCCATTGGACTGAGTGGCAAAGCGTTTCAGTTATCCAAAATTATCCAAAATATGGCTGGAAGGTTGCTGGAAGGTTATAGGCTAAGTCACACCACTCACTTCCAATTAGAATCATAGAGTCATAGAATTATTTAGGTTGGAAAAGACCTTTAAGATCGAGTCCAACCATCAACTCTCTTCTTTATCCAATTTGGATTAAGGATTTAAACTTCCTCAAGAAAGTGTCCTGTCCTCAGCACTGGTTACTTGTGCATTCTGGAACCAAGCGCCACATTTCTCGCTGAAAATATTTCATATTAAATAATATATTTAAATATTCATTGGTTCAAACATGTGAGAAGACCTCTATCACGCATAGTCATGTTGCTCAGCTGGGAAATCTGGATGACCTATTTCCAGCTGCAGCAGATGACAGTGGTCACTATGTGACTATATCAACCACACCCAAGAGTCAGACATGGATTTGTTGGGATGCAGCTTTTCCAGAGGAAAGGCTGCTTCTGCAGACGTTCGTACAATAGGGCAAGGGCATTGTTAGCTTCTCTCTTCTCAAGACTGCGCTATGGACATCGTGGTACAGATTCAGCTGAGAGATCCCCTCCAAAACCAACATAGAACCAGTTTCGGCATGGTGGTACACAGTCAGAGCTGTTAGTCAGTAATACTGGCTGTAATACTTAGAGCAGTTCACATTATTTTCTCAGAACAGTAAACATAGGAAGCAAGAAATTTAGCTTATTCATAGATATTACCAATAACATTATAATTTCAAACACTGGCCCTGATGGGAACTGTCTCTCTCCTGAGGAGCAACAGAGAAGTGGGTTTGCGGAGACACTGCTGGACACCCAGAGGCTGGGACAATGACAAGCCAAGGGGCAGTGGGTCCCTTGATAGGGGTGGAAGTTTGTTATGGTTTACCTCTGATCAAACAACTTGAGATCTCCTTTTGCACCATGTTCCCATAGGCACTCTGGAGGTGACAATTCATACATTTTATCAGGCAACAGAGAAACCTTTCAAACATATCTACTTTCTGCTTCTCGTTCTGTGTGGCCAGACGGGAATTTTAAAATTACATAGAACAGAAACAGTAAAGAATAACTCTCAATCCATCTGTTCCGGGAGGAACTACTGGGTTAAGAAGGATTACTTTTACTGTGTTGTATGATTGGATAAAACAGAAATAGACTGTCCTTAACAATACCCCTGGTGGGTACTAAGGTACATATGACTAGTAACAGCTGTATGAAGACTTCCCAAATACAAGGGCATGGTGTAAGCAACAAAAGAACAGGGTATTAACAGAAAAAATAAACCCAGTAATAGCTAACAGAATGAGTCAGAAAATAAATAGGCCTGTTGTAGCTAGCTCCAGCTTAATTTATCAGAATAATCCTTGTAAGTACCAAACCAAAAGCATATATGTAATTCCTCTGAATATCAAATATTAAACATGCAGACCATGTTCTAAGAGTGACAAGCATAATAACAGAAAAGTGAAAGGGAGCAAATGAAATATAGGAAAATAACAGTAATGCATCAATCAGTATTAACAGCAAAACTTCCTTATATTAAAATGATGTAGCAGTTTAGTCATGGAAAGATGATGTTAAATCTAAAGACTTGTCACATGAATCAGTCAGGTATTAAAAGGAGTAATCTTTGGCCAGGAAAAAATGAAATAAATATCTAAAAAGCAAAGTCCTTTATCCTATATAAATATCCTATATTTCATTTTATTGAGTATTGTATTGTCACAACAGTCCCTTGGTAACAAGTTAATGCAATAAAGTGCTGTAACAATTTTAAATGCATTTTTCCCTATAAATCATTGATGTATTTTCAGCATACTTAATATTTGCATCACTTAGGCCACATACAGTAGAGTCTGTGTAGATGCCTATCATTATACTCCAACCTAGCTTTTTTTCACTTGATGAAAACAATTTGTGTTACCACACAGATTTCCTTATCTTGTTAACTGGATTGATAGGTAACTGTGTGTGTGCATTTATTTCTCACTCATCCCATAGCCTTCATAAACAAAGAAGGGAGTTTTGTTTGTTCCAGTGGATCTACAGAAAGCAAGCCCTTCAATTTTTTTTAGTCCTGTGCCCAGCAGAAATAGGACAAAATTTTAAAGAGGGTTTGGCTACCCTACCTTATGGCCACACTCACAGTTACAAACTCAGTCCTCAGTGACATGGAAAAAGTCAGGAGAGTTGGTTTTGAACCCATACAATTGAGAACTGGCTTCTTCATTCACATACAAGAGATTTCAGTCAGACAGCAATTAGCCTGTCTTACCTCACTACATGCAAGTATGGCTCGTCAGGTTGTAAGAAGCTTGCACAGCTTCTCTGCAGTTATACAGCACACAGAGAAGCATGAAAGTTAGCAGGACAGCTAAGCAACACTAATTTTAATCCACCAGGTCGTAATTCATCCTCTACTGTGTTCAAGTGAGTCTATGATAAATTATCTACCACTGAAGTTACAGTGTGCGTCAGCCGCATGAGATGGCTCGGAGACAAGCACACCCATCTCGACCTGGTCATACAAAGCTCACACAGCAGCCCGCTGCTGTCCTGCACATCAAACTGGTGCTGAACAAGCCTTCCAGAGTGCATTATCCAGTGAACTCAAAAACCTGTTTTGTCAGGTCACGAAAGAGAGGTGGTGGCTCTGACAGGTTTAATGGAAAACCAGAGCAAGCGGCTTTTACGCTTTTCGCATCAGCCCTCAGGAATGACCAGAAACTCACCTTTCAGCATGAAGAAGCAGAAATGCAGGTCATTTGCCATTATCCCTTACAAAGTCAAAAGTCACTAAAGAAAGCTGTTGAAAGGATGATCTATTAGAGTTCATTAAACATCACCTGCAGTGCAGCAGTTTTCCCTTCTACCACAGGAATCTGTTGTTCATGTGTCAGTCAGGTCAGCTGTGGTACCTCTCACAAAGGGCTCTTCACAGAGCCCATCATTTACATCCAGACAACTGCAGCTAACTCTCATTAAGTTCATCAATAAGTTCACCACAAAACATGTGCCACTTCTTGGAAACAATAAGTATTCAATGTGACACACTTTCGCCATTTCTACATTTCTGCGGTTGAAAGTCATCTCTCTTGAAACAGAGCTGCTTAGTGTTGCTACATGTTACTTAACGGACAGCCTGTCAGAGAAAGTCTATCACCCCAAGAGACCACCTATAATCTCAGGACACTGCCAGTTACCTGAAGGTTTACCGCATGACGTTGTGTGAACGAGAAAAACAACAATATTTTTCTCATTTCCCTACCAATTGTCATGCAAGCCAGTAATTCGTCATAGATACCAATATTACTTGGCAAGTAACACTCACTATCTTTAATGCCAAAATCAAATATAAAACCATCCTGAGCCAGGCACTCCTGCTTTGCATGGAGGTAAGCTCCTGCTAATACTGACTAGGAGCACATGTCCTCTTTGAGACTGAACTCCTACTGACAGTCTGTCAGCACACCTGAGCTCTGCTTGTGTGTTCTGCTTGGGCAGGAAAAAATAGTTTGAGGCTGTCCTCAGAAGCTGCAGACTTGTGGCCATGTCATGAGGACTACTCAAAGTCAAGGGAAATCTGCATTAGGCCTGTCAGTACTGTCTAGCTGGCCCAGGATTGTTTTTGAAGATCATCGGGAGCAAATGCTCATGAATCAGTTTAACGTCTGGGATGGGAGAGAGAATGCTTTATTAGGACCATCATAAGAAAGAAAAGGGAGGCTTTTCTGACAGTGATGCATTTAGAATTGGAGTTATGTTCAAAACCACAATTCTTTAACTGGGCTTTTTCTTTTTTTCATATCTGAGACATTAGGCTTTTATTTTTAAATTCCAGAAGCACAAATTTTTATTTAATGATATGTGGCAGTTTTTCAGTACAGCACTTAACAGTGCTTTGGAAACATCAACCACATTTTAAAGGCACAGGATAGCAGCTAAATAAATTGATTGACATATTCATAGCCATGGGCAGTTGGGAAGAGAAGGGAAATGGGCACGTAGCTGCAGTTCTTTACTCTGTGGTCAAACAGAAGTCACACCTTCATAAAAAACTCAGCAAGCAACATAAACAAAACTAAAACCTTTAGAAGCACAGTGGGAATAAGACAAAACAGAAAAATACAGTTCTCTTAACCATGTACACATATTTTGAGACACTTACTAGTACTGGTATTGCTTAACTTTGCTAATGGCCTAGGTAACAGGAGAGAATGTACCCCCAGCAAGCTGTGGACCATACCAAATTGTAGGGAGTAGTATTTCATATGCCAGAGGGCTGAGTTGCCATTCAGAGAGCCTATCTGGGCTGGAGAAATGGGCCAGCAAGAACTTAATGAAATTTAGCAATGGGAATTGCAGAATACGCCAAAACAACCCCAGGCACCAATACAGGTTGGAGTCCAGATTGTTGGCTTTGTAGAAAAAGACCTGGTGGTCCTGGTGGACAACAATCTGGACGTGAGCCAGGGAAGGAGGCCAAGCACATCTTGGCCTGCGTTAGGAAGACTATTACTAGCAGGTCAAGGATGTGCTGTTTTCTCCCTCTTCAGCATTGGTGATACTGCTTCCAGAGTACTGTGTCCAGTTTTGGGCTTCCCAGTACAAGAGAGACCTTGCTAACCTGGAGCGAGTTCAGCAGGCAGAGGGCCAGCAAGTCAGGAGCTGGAGTGCTTGTACTGTGAGGAGAGGCTGGGGGAGCTGGGCTTGTTCAGCCTGGCAAAGAGACAGCCAGGAGATCTCACTGATGCTTACAACCACCTAAAGGGAGTGTGTACAGGAGACTGAGCCAGACTCAGAGCGCGCAGTGACAGGATCAGAGGCAGTGGGCATGTTGCAATGAGAGAAACTCAGAGTCCGTATAGGAATTTTGTTAGTTATTTTGTTTACCTTGAGGGTGGTCAAACCCCAGTACAGGCTTCCCCTTGAGAGGCTGTGGAGCCTCCATCCCTGCAGGTGCTCAGAGCTCAGCTGGACATGGCCCTGAGCAACCTAATCTACCTGGCCCCATTCTGAGCAGGGCGTTGGACTGGACAACTTCTGGAGAGCCCTTCCAGCCAGCACAGCCCGTGTCTGTGAGCAATCATATGATCCTCACAACACCCCTTTGAGGGAAATGGATGTGTATGTCATACCACAGGGGCTGAGGGAAACCATGTGAAACACAATGGTGATGTATTCATTATCAACAATTTCATGGTTGTTCTGAAGCAGTCACAAACATGCAATTGATGAATTCTAAGTGCAGGAAAGTGTACAACATTATAGGAGTAGCAACTGCAAAGGAGTTCAAGTCGTCCTACTAAAAACCTCATGTGAACTTTAATCATGCCTCCAAGAGGAAAAACAAAAGAAAAAGAGACACACAACATGGTAACAGGACATGCACCCCCACTCAAATGACTGGTAAGGTTCAAATTTCTTCTACCCAATGATAACACTGTTATATTCTCCTAGGTAACATTCATGACACTACTGTAATTAGCCCTTATACCTAACCTCTCGACTCCAATCATTTCAAAAGTTTTAAAATTACAGCCAGTTAGGAAACTTCCCAAATTAGATAGTTATGTTGCATTATTTCCTAAAAAGCCCATACGTCCTGGCAACCTGCTAAGGTGCGCTCAGCAAGCTGCATGAAGACAAAGAGGACTCCAGTGGAAGACTTCCCTATTCACCATATACTGGGAGCATAAATTACTTTGTGTAAGCTCTCTTTGCCTGGCTAAAAGAATACAGAAGGTGAAATCTCATTTAATATAAAACTGTTGGATAGAAGTTACAATGCTGTATAAAACTTGTGAGGATTTGGGGGAGTTTATTGTTCTACTTTTGGGTCTTACACTACTGTGCAGCACAACTATTTAGCTGATAATCTAGAAGTGCCAGCAGAGTTTGCAATGATATATTTGTCCATATGTAACTGTAAATCATCCTCACAGCAAAACCAACACACTTCATAAAAATAATTTCTTTTCTTTTGAAATTATGATATTGCTAACACATTCCAACCTGTTGCAAGAGCTTTCTTTTTCGAACCATCCTCCTCAGAGGAATGTACCCTAAAATGTTTTGGGGGAAAAAAGAAAAGTATTTATCTTTTCTAAACAGAGTTTTTAAGCAAGTTGAGGGCAGGGGGAAGATTTTTGTGGCTGACTTACTGCATTGAATGCACTTAACAACTCTGAAATAAACAAAAACAAGAGTCATCCTGCAATTCATCAGCTATGAAGTAACTCAGTAGTGCACAGAGACAGCAGTCTGTGACCCTGACCAGCCTCTACCCACACTTGCTATGGCATTGAGGAGACCTTTGCACAGTGAGATAGCACTCCTACATCTGTGTGGTGGAGCGAGAGATTCCTGCTGCTCTGGAGAGCTGTGCCTTGCTTCGTTTGGCTGGGCGGAGGAGGAAGCCCAAGGTCTGGAAGAGGCCCACATCGAAGCATGAGTGTAGTCACTAGAAAGGAAGATGCTCAAAACAGCATGGAAATACTTCAACTCCTTCCCTCTACACAAAGAAAAAAATGGTAGTATCACATAATGGAATGAATAGGCTGAGGGAGAAAGGATGGAAGAAAACGTTTCAGAAGTAACAATGGGATAGAGACCTGCAATCCAAGCCCAAAAGCTTGATTGGAAAAGACATTTCCTACGTACAAAACAAATAATAATTTCATGTAATTATCTCATTCTTTCAAAAAGGAAAAAAAGACCCACATAACTCATTCCTGCTTCCTACCAACACTCCCTCAAATCCATCTAAAAGGAGAAAATACATTAAGCACTCCCAGCAGCAGAGTTTGCCATGGGAGAGGAGAGCAGAGCTGAGCTCACTCCCAACAGAAGTGGTCAGTGACACTCAGCTACACCTGCATCTGCAGATGGCTTTCCAGGGGATGCTGCTGAACAACTGCACCAACAGCTATTTCAACATCAATGAAATGGTAGCTCCTTTCTTTTCCTCCTCCTTCTCCTCCTACCGGACAAGTTTCCTTTTTCTTTCTCTTTTTTGAAAAGTGGCAATAGCCACGTAAGTAGTAAAACAGTTCAAGTATAAAGGACTTTACATGCTCAGAATTGGCACCACAAAGTGGTCAGAGCTTAGATTGCTTCATCTGAGAGTTTGTATAATCTTAATAGCTACTGAGACTCAGAAAAACATCTGTTAGATCAGATGTCCAGTTAAGCTCTTCTCTTCTCCCCCATTTGTTGATTTAGGATTACCAGAATAGTAGGTGAAAGGGAAGGGAAGAATTACTTCACTTCTTTTGGTCAGCCAGACCAAGACAAACACGTTGTCACAGTACTGATGGTGGCAGTACACCATTAATGTAACCCTTAACAAGTTTCAAAACTTGTTAGTAAATATTTACTTACAAATAAACAAGGGCTACTGTATATGTTCCTAAAAAAAAAGTACAAGAACTACAATTATTTTCTGTAGAGTATTCATCCAAACATCAACAAGAATTCATCATATTAATTGTAATATCCTGGTAATATTTATTTTCATTTCAAAATAGGGGGAAAATGTTTAGTTTGCCTTTCATTTGTCCCAGACTACAACAAATGTTTTTTTTTACACAGAAGTTCTGTGTGAGAGCATTGACAGACGAAGTTTTGGGTTTGCAGATATTATTGCCCCTCCATTTGAATGTTCATCTTTCTGCTTGTGGTTACCACAGCTAAGCTAAAAGCATCCTGAACAAGAGTAGAGAGATTTGTTCTAAGAGACCATGCTGTGATCTGGGAGCACCAGTGGTTTTTGCTGGAAGAAGCACCAACACTGATCGTAGCCACCTTCCACCCAGACAGCAGTGTTCTCCAGAACCTTCCTGTTACGTGCCCTGCTGTGCCCCAAACTCACATTACTATAGGAAAGCTTTGACAGGTCAATGCATGTCACACAGCATTCTGCTTACAGATAGGATTAATCATTTCCTCCAGCAGCCTCCCACCATAGACATTTGATTTGGTCATCTTGGGGCTGATTCTTTCATGAGAATCCATTGAGAAAGGCAGGAGTACATGACGCCCAACAAGCTGTGCACAAAGCCCAGGTTTTGAGAAATGGCTTCTGTGTGGTCAGCCCAGCTGCGCTCAGTTTGCCAGACAGCCTGACTCTGACCCAGATTAATCATTGTACATATGCTTTTGGCCATATACAAGAAGTGTGAACATGCTAGCAGCTGTTTTATGACCCTCTTTTATAGATGGTATTAGACCTTGCAGGCTGATGCATTACTTACCCATATTTTTTTAAATCTTTTTCTATTATATATGTTTGTGAAGCTTGTCAGGTGCCGTTCAGTTCAGACATACATTTAAACTCCCAGGGTTAAAAATGCTAGTATACCTCTAACCTCTAAATAAGACCATGAAAACTGCTTCTGTGCTGAACTTAATCTACAGTCTCTTATCTCCAGAATACTTGCATGCATACATATATATGCATGCGCAATGTAGATTTACTGCGTTTTCAAGAGCTGCTGCTGCAAAGCTAACTCAGCCAACATCATCAAAAACCATACTTGCACCCTTTAATAATAAAAATTTCCTTAACACCATTGCTAAAGCCGAAGCTGTGCCATTTGGTGCCCATTAATATGGTTATTTCTTTCTTCCATGTTTAAACTTTTCTCGTTTGTTTCTGCTGATATATAAGGGTTAGCCTTGTCTTTTATCTGTACAGTGAAAATCTTACCCTGAACGGGACCTCAAGCTTGTATTCCAACATGTTTAGAATAACATTTCAGACAGTGATTCAGCAAGGCAATGTAACTTTCTGGATTTATTTGATCTGTATCTTTGAAGCAAACAGTTAAGCTGCCTGTCTCAGAAAGAAAATAAAGCACTTGAACTCTTGCCTTGGTCCTAATTTAGAGTTCTGTTTGCATGTTTGTTTTAGCATCTTCTGGGAACATTCTGTCTCCTCAAGAGCTATTCTACCAAGATAGAAACACAGTTTGATTGAGGTTTTTTTCACAGGCTTTGTCAACTTAATTTTGTCTTAAATATGCAAAATGCAAGGATATAGATTATGCTTGGCATTATGAATGCATATGGCCATAAATAGAAAATCTCAGCAACTGTTAATGCTGCCACTATATGTGAATACAGTATTTGGCTGCTAAGTGGGATGTCAGCTAGATATTTTTTTAGAAAAGCTGAAAGAAGTCCAGTTTCCACCTCCCTAATCATTTTCCCCAAACCACCTAAATACCCATGAGACACAATAACTAAGTGCAAGATCACATTTTTATGGACTTCTCCCTTCTGTATATTTGAATGTTAATCACACCTCATTGAACTTAATGGTATTTTATCTTCTTAAATTACTGCTACAGAAAGGCAAAGGGAGCAGTTCTTTGAGTTTTGATAATCTGATCAGTAGGCAGAGTCAACTTAAAGCAAGTTCAGTGAGCTGTAGCATTATAGTCATATCGGAGTACTTTATAGCATGCAAGAATTTTGTCCTTATTGACGTTATGGACACAGCAAATATCTACCAGGACTGGAAGCATTGTTCTGCATACATTAACATATTTGTCACATTGCAGAATCACATAACACCTCACTGTAGGATGAGTCAGTTGCACAAACACATGGGAGAAAACAATTCATTACCAAAGCCTTAAACTTCAGTCAAGAGGCTGCTTGTGACAACGAAAATGGGATGGAAGTACAGTAGGATTGACTGAAGAATGGGGCAAGCTGTAAAGTAAAACCATTTTTGGACCACTGTAGCATGTTTGCGTTGGATATTCTCAGATGTCATCCTCAGGGTAATCTCAGTGATAGCAACGTCAACACAAGACATTTGCTTTGCAGCTATGCCAGCCTCAGAGGCTGATCTTCTACACCAGCCCAGTATGTCAATACTGTATTTACACTACTGCACCAGGGCTGACGTAGTTTTAACCACTTGTTTTCTCATTACTGAACAGCACTTACCGGTCTCTTGTATTTAATGCTAATTCTGGAGTAATTAAAAAAAAAAATGGAGAAAGCACTTTAGCCATTTCCTTTCTACTGTGCTGGAAGAACTGGGTGAAAAAAAGCTCAGCACACAACCTCATTCCTTTAGGTGACAAATAAAGAATACTCATGTGCAAGATAATGGTAGATTGGGATGGGACAGAAAGTTGGAGTATTTCACATATGACAAATTGCCTTTGCGACAAAGCACAGCTGGCTCTCAGCCGGTGATACTCTGGCTTATTCCAAGCTCCACAACATCACATACCTGATCAGATACCACACACCAAGAGCCAAATGGCAGCTTTCCATGCAGGGCATGGCAGCAGCAACGTGTACCCATGGAAAAAGCAAGTAAAAGTAGCAGCTGCCATTGTGAGTGTTGGGGGAGGAGAGGAAGGGGAGGTTTGCAACATAAACAGCTCTTTCAAACAATGTCATCAAGATCTAAATATAGTAAAAATAGGTAAAGTAGAAGGATCATGTCTTGGGCACCCCAGAATGCATTTTAGGACTGCATGAACAACAACAAAAACATAAAAAACTATTTAGTAAATATATTTGTGTTAAGAATTTTTTCATTTTTAAATTAAATGTCCTTGACATAGGAGAAATTCTGTGGTCAGAAATCCATTGATATAACAAAATTGCAAGGAATTTAGACCCAGCACATGAGCTTCAAGTTGACTTATCACGAAATAAGCTTGTCTTCCCTCCTGTCTCATTAGATAAGATAACCTGCGTGAAATATCCATGCTTGTCCACCTATTTACTCTCTTGGTGGAAATAAGCCAGTCACACTTCTCTTACCTTTGTAGGTCTGAGGACTGCAACAGCTGACAGAACCAACTGTTCTCCATTCCTCTCTTCTCATAGTTTTTCCTGGCAGAGCATCTAATTAAGTTTTGCTTGGATGCAGTTTATGTGGTATTGAGTAAACAAATGCATTTATTTACTAAAGCAAAAGAAAAATCCCATTGTCTGGTTGGATCATATTGCTTAAATCACAGCTTGGAGCCATCACTATATCCAATGTAAAACTGCAGAGAAATAAACACCTGAGGACTGGTAAACAAAGGAACTAACACTAAAAAGTACATAAACTTAGCCAAAATAAAGTAATATATTGAAAAAGTGGATGAGAAAAATGGATTCTCAGTGGCTGTGAGTATTCACAAGGAAAGGCTGGACTATATCATCACTAAAATAAATTTTAAAGTCCCCTGTGGTTAATCCTGTGATTACTAGGACAGTAAGTCCAGTGTCTCTCTCATTAAGCCGACAGCCCAGATGTCTGGGAAGAAAAGCAGAAAAGCTCTAAAGCAGGCAATGGAGCACGCTTTAACTGAAATCTGCCAGTTTATTGCTAATACAGTGGAAAAGACCTTTTCTAGAGCCAACAGGACCAACTCACAATTTGTCATCTAGAGACCTGGCATTCTCATCAATAAGAAAAGAAAGGTTAAGAGAGGAAAAAAACTGTTGGCAATGCAGTAGTATATTTATCATAAAATCTGACGTCCATGTTTTTCCCCTTCAAAGTCTGATCTAATTAAAGATTTTCTGGCATGTGGGGAGACAACACAAAACAAAACAGAAAAGCAGGCAATGGTAACAACTGGAAAATAACAATTGAAAAATGGTGACTATTGCCTGAAAATTTAAAAAAGTTTCATATACTCAAGGAGAAAATGTGTGAGACAAGGATAACCAAGCTTCAGGCAAGACTTACAGAGGCAATTGATGTTCAGTTCACATTACAATTAATGAAAACCCATTTCAAGCCACTTATTCAGAGAGCTGTACCTTTTAACCTACAATGACATTTCTCCTACTTTAAGTACAAGAGTTCTATTATAAAGCTCCTAATTAAAGTTGCAACAAAATGCAATAATAAAAATATATTTCAAATAAAATGAACTAAAATGAAAAATAATTCTTCATGTTCTTTTGTATATGAGAACATTTGTTCCTGCCAGTAAGTGTTTACCCAGTTTCTTAACTGGAGTCTAATTCTGGGATAATATAATTCCTGCACATTTCCACCCTATCCAAACACTATTAGTTTGGGCAACAAAATGAGGCTTTTGCTGTCACCACTTTTCTGGGGAAAGGCCTAAGTAGAACATAAAATCTCATTTCAGTCAAACAACCCATTCTGTACCTTATTCAGCTCTACTGAACAAATCCACACCTTTTCAGATTATATGGGCTTCCTAAAATGTTCAGACAAATTGAAGAATAATCCAGTTCAGTTATACCAAATGCAGCATACTATACTAATTACTTTCAACTAAATATGTTCAACCTAAAGCCTTGACATCTCTGATTATCCGTAATAGTTCTCCGTCCCCGCTCCTACATCTTCCTCCAGCCTCAGCTTAATTCCTCCCAGCTGTTCTTAAGCTTCCTATAACTTTCCATAACTGACCATCCCTCATTTCTCCTGCAGCTTCTTGCAATGCTCTCCAAGCCATATACAATCCAACTTCCAAACAGGTGTTAGGAAACTTCATAGCTAGGTGATTTCAATGCATGTGAAGCATTCAGTTGCCAAACTGGGTTTCTGTTTTAAACATGCTGCACAACAAGCAGAAATCACATTTTGGAAGATAGTTTGTAAAAGGTACATTGGCTTTAGAGTTCAGTGTTGTGAGTGACTGGATGCTCAGTAGCTGTGTCTGAGTATGGGGTTCTACCTCCCCGCACTTCAGGGGTTTTTTTGGTCTTGGGAACAAACATACATTAGAACAGATTTAAAATTTACATTAATTTACAGCAAGTTCTTGTTGGCAATCTGAGGTTGCAATCACCAGTATTATTTGTAGGTCCCTGGCTGGCCTCCGGAGAACTTCAAGTCTCCTTCACCAATAACTTGTGGATCTTATACATGTGCCCTAGGAGGACTGCACCACTAGGCATCTGAAATGAAACAAGTTGGGCACCAAATTTAGGCAGATGATATCCCTCCCTTAATTCCCTCCCTCCTCCTCTGCAATCATTTCTGTTGAGATGGCTCTGTTTAGCCCAGTCACCAAACCACCCAGTGGACCTGAGCAGGTTCAGGCAGCACCCTACACTTCTCAGTTTGTGTGAGGCCCATAGGCACGGCCGTACCCAGTCCCATGTCAGGTCAACATCCAGACATGTGCAACTTCTTTCTTCCCACCTTCCCTACCCTTTCTTCTTGCACTTTCATCTCTGCCAGAAGGGGATCCACGTACTGAAGTCAGACAGCTCACATTCATCACTCAGCATGGGTGCAGATAGAGAGGGACTTGACCTGTACCATGTTAGGCCTTTTCCTGAAACACAGGACACACTGGTGTTGCTTAGTCAAGACTTGACATGGCTTTTTAGATGTGTCTAACCACAGTGCTCTTCCGTAGCAGGTCTTTCACTTCTTGAATGTGTACCAAACCCTCTTCTTTTTTCCTCCCCTTCAGATTATGAGATCTAGCTACAGTTAAGAGAGCTGCACAGAGCACAGCCTTTTTTTACACCTTTTGTGGGTAAAAACAAACTATGAGTATTATAATAAATAGCTTTTGTTACAAACTGATTGTTACATGCAGACAGATGGTATCAAAGGCAGTGTTTCAAGAGCGTGAAGGGCAGTTTTATGAGTTATTTATGCTGCCTTCTCCCCTTCCCATTTCGGCCTTTTGTTCTCACTGTCTCCTCGCTGCTGACAGTAAAGTAATGCAGTTTGCAGTAAAGACACATCAACTGACTTATTTTTAAAAAGTTTATTTCCAGCCAGATCAGCAACATGATGTGACCCTCTCTATCATAATACCAGCACAAGGAAGGCAGTTTAGCAGGAAATCTTCATTAATGAAATCAGTAAACTATTAACAAAAATATTTTCTGAGCAGCATTCCAAGTACATCTTAGTTACAGTCTTAGCATTTATTGCACATTTTCTGGAGAGTAAATGAGGTTTCTTCACAGGCAAGTGTTCTATCTTGGGCTACATCGGACTCTGTTGATTGCCAGGATGAAAGCAGACTCTGGTAATAGGCAGTATGGACGCAGATGTGCAGGTAATTGGCAAGTGTTTTTAAAGAAAGAAAAAAGACAACATCTGTTCAACTTCTGCAACTTCAGAAAGCAAATGCTGAAAGGAAAAGCTTTTTAATATAACAGGTTAAAGATAAGAAGGAGTCCAAAACTGTAAAAAGTGCCAGTTTTAAACACAGGTACTTGTTCAGGTGAAAACAGGAAAAGCATGGGGAGCAGGGAGGAGAGGTGCAAGTAGGGAATATTTTAAAATTTGTATATTTATAAATATCTGAAAATCCTGCAAATGTATCTGTTTTAGATATTGGATGTTTATCTCTGCCCTTGTTCATCCCATGCTGCTCTCAGTCCATACAAAGCACAAAGCACATTAGAGGATCCTGACAGGAGCACTGAGCACTCTCTAATTTGGATACCTACACAGCATATTTGATTTGATATTTTTTAAATTGTCAGACATCTAATATTTGCAAAAGCACAATCCTTCTTCTTCCATTTTCAGGCTTAAGTGTCTTCTGGCAAGGATTTTTAACCTAAAATTTGCACACTAACTGACAAGGCCCCCTAAATTGGTGGTAGTTCACCAAGTTTTCTAGAATACCATAAGCCCATTCCACCTCAGCAACGTGCTTTGGTCTGAATTGATTTACCATCCCTTTCTGCAAAGAGTATGCCCTCATCAAAACAAATGAACACTCACTTCACAAGAGGGATCCAAAACCTATAGCATACAAAATAAAGCTGTTCAGCTTGAACATCTCAGCTTCTTCACTACTTTGAAGCATTCACTGGAACTTGATCAACTTCTTCCGAGACGCTACTTCCTTTCAGTCGGTCAAGAAACCTTTTCACCTCAATTTTTAAGTGCTGCCTCGGATGGCAGGAGGTGTTTCTAGCAACTCCCAGGTTAAGAAATGCTGATCTGGAGCAGTCAGGACTATAGTCCACTCC
>VYZV01030310.1:52814-80262 GCA_013401275.1 Pandion haliaetus
CCCAGTGCTTTATCTGATAAAATGTTTCTCTAACTCCCTCTCCTCCCTTACGTAGATAATAAGATATCATTCATTTTACAATTCTTTATATAACTAATTTCTCATGCAATGTCTTTATCATCCTCATCAAGTGAAGAAAGCTTCTTCTATGTGACCTATTAGTTTTCTTCCTAATAGTCCTCATTCACTGATCATTTTCCTTGTGGTGTCCTGTGTACCTTGACTTTAAAGTCTGTGCTGCCCCACCAGAAGGGCCAACCCCACATTCCTGCCTTTTTTCCTTTTACCAGTAGTAACACCCCTTTGTTTATCGGACAGCTATATCATAGAGCATATGCACCTGAAATCATTGCAAGAGAAAAAAAAAAAAGCATATAATTTAAATTAGACTTCATAAGCTCTTACTTGAATTAATCCCTTGACTGATACCCCTTATGAGCAAATGTGCATGAGAAAAAGGCCAGCACAACATAAAACAGATCCAAAATAGAGAGATCCAAGTGGAGAGGTCCAAGTTAAAGTCAGTTTTGCATTCCTGAAATCTTAGGGGTTGTCATGGTTCCTGACAAAGTTTATAGCCATCAGCTCACTGCTAACTTACATTCTTAAAAACGGTTCCCTATGCTCACAGTTACCATTAACCACACTCGAGCTGGAATGTAAACCCTACCTGAAATCTCTGGTTTCAGTTCAACTGCTCCCTAAACCTTTGGTTTGGCCCTTCATGGAGAAACCCAAAGCAATCAAAGTTTTGCCAGACTTGTAACTTTCCTACTCATTGAGCACGTGCTTCTCAAGAAGAAAAAAGATCTATTTGCAAATTGTTATTTTTGATTCACAGATTCGCACCTTTTCACATGTGGGTTGTTAATTAATTCAGAGTTATACTGCAATATTATAAATACAGTGCTCTCAAGAGATTTACTAGGACTCCAGGCAGGTCTGTAACACACACAAAAAATTATAAAAGGGAGTGAAATTTTTTGGTGGAAGGAGTGAACTGCAGCCGAGACTGACAGCAGAGGTTTTAAAATCCCTTTTCCCTCCCTGATCTTCCTGTCAACTTGCCAAGGAACTTTAAAAAATATAAATTTAGGAAGTGTGGCCAATGGCAAAGAGTCCAAAATTGTAAGACCTCAGTCATGAGATTAAAAAAAATTACAAACAACAGCAAGAACTAAGAGATCTTTTTTGTTACTACTGTAGCTTTTGTTAGTATTCAGCTTTCAAAGTCTCCAGCAGTTTGATTCAAGTTGGGGGATGTTTCTCTACAGCACAGAGAAACTGAAACATGCCTTATCTTTTGTAAAATACCTTATATTCTCACTGAATCAGCCAAAGATTCGATTATTAAGAAAAAAAAATCGAGCCAGACAGGAAAATGGAGAATAGTGACAGTGCTGCATGCCACTTCTTTCTCATCCCTCCCAGAACAGCAGAGAAACACTGACAATTTAGTTGACAGTGAAAGGACAAAAGGAAAGGACCAACACCTGCAAAGAGCTGCTCCTGTTTAAGTCCTCTGGAAGTTGCACTTCTCAGAGCAAAAATGGTCTGAAGACTTGATTTGGTAGCAAAAAGAAATCTTTTGGTACTTACATTTTTTCGTGGTCCTCTGAATATCAGTGCAACTCCTCCAAAGTTGTAGAAGCCTTTCAGCTGGTTTAGTCTAGTCTTAAACATGAACAGCTGTTATTAGGATGGCAGTTTCCATAGGGTCACCCACCTGCCTTATAACTGGCTCTCTTTGAAGTGCCGAAGAACAACCCAATATCCAGGCTCAGTGACCTCATTAAAAGCATCCTGGGATTCCTCTCCATGCTTGTATGTTGATTACCTGTGCCTGTCCTAGGTATTGTGTCTAATCCTCAAAACTAATGAGGTCTATCTCCAGATCCGAGGCAGGCTCATTGTTCTCAGTCTTCCTGAACTGACAAATCTCCCAGGGACGTAGTGTGAGAGAGCTTGCTGGAATAACTAACAAAGGTGCCAAACATTACTATAGCAACTGGGGAAAAACAGAGGCTTGGTATATACCCCAGCTATATTTTCTATTTCGTTTATCATTCATACTCAATCTTTACGCAACTATACTGTAGTCCTTTGGCATCATCAGCCTTTATATTTGTCACAAATAAAGTAAAACAATGTTACTCAACATAATTGCATTTCCTTCCCTGGAGATTCGCCTTGCACATTCATTGACAGGCTAGCTCCTTTTCTGTGTCAACAGAGAAAATTAAACCTTTCTGGCCTAAAGAGAACTCAAGAAGAGTAGGAAGCAGCATGACAGAATGTATAATGAAAACATTCTTTGAATGTAAATCATATAACTTCTTATTTATTTGATGAGGTGTTTCATCGCTTTTTACTGTAACTCTCACAGCACTGTAAGGGGCATGAGGGAAACCTGAATGCTGACTTTTTCTGGTTTTCCAGCTTTAACATTTCCCTGGTAGGTATCTGAAGGAGCACAGGATATAGAGTGCTACTTCACTTGTATAACAATTTTATATGTTAAATTCCCAATAACTTCTTCTTTCATTCTTTTTATACACCTAAATGTACTATGTTCAATTAAGATAATTTAGTCTGTCATAGAGTGTGCTAAGGGGTTTTTCAATATCTGGGACTCCAAAACTGCCTGCCACTAGGGATCAGACCCCAGATTTCCCCTTTACGTGAAAGTAAGTCAAAAAATTGCACTATCAGAAGAAAAACATCTCGGTTTTCTCCATTATTGCTGTAGCATTATTTCAGCACTGAATTCCACTCACTGTTCTGGAAATTCCCCCTAGCTTCATAATAGTCTGGTGATCCACACCATAAAAAACAGAAATTAAGTCCAACTGCTTTCCAGCAATATGAGATAGGTGCTTGGGGTTTTGTGTTGGACTCCAGATATCAGCAGGAGAAGATGGTGATGTAAGCTCCACATGGGTCCTGTCCAATGACTCCTTCTTGTGTAAAAAAAGCCTTTTAAGGTTATTAAAACTTTTTATAGAGAATGTTTTATGGAGGTGGCTGTATTTATCTCACATGTCCTTTGATGAAATAATTCCCATTTTTTTATCATACGTTCTATCTGAGTTTTGTGGTAGTTCTAACAATTTTCAGAGAGCTTGGGCTGGGTGTATATTTTAAAGGGACTTTGAAAATTTATCTTTAAAATTAGTAATCTTGAAATGTGATCTTTCAGGTCATCAGCATTTGCTCCACTGTGCAGAAACATTTTTTTTTCACTTTTGTTTAAGGTGATTTTTTTCAATATTGTGATGGGTTGACCCTGGCTGGACACCAGGTGCCCACCAAAGCCATTCTATCACTCCCCATTTCAGCTGGACAGGGGAGAGAAAATATAACAAAGGGCTCCCAGGTCGAGATAAGGACAGAGAGAGATCACTTAACCAATTACTGTCACAGGCAAAACAGACTCACCTTGGGGAAAAATGAACTTAATTTATTGCCAATCAACCAGAGTAGGGTAATGAGAAATAAAATCAGATCTCAAAACACCTTCCCTCCACCCCTCCCTTCTTCACGGGTGCAACTTCACTCCCGGATTCTCTACCTACCCCCCAGCGGTACAGAGGGACGGGGAATGGGGGTTACGGTCAGTTCATCACACGTTGTCTCTGCCGCTTCACCCTCCTCAGGGGCAGGACTCATCACACTCTTCCCCTGCTCCAGCGTGGGGGCCCTCCCATGGGAGACAGTCCTCCATGACCTGCTCCAGCGTGGGTCCCTTCCACAGCGTGCAGTCCTTCAGGAGCAAACTGCTCCAGCGTGGGTCCCCCACACGGTCACAAGTCCTGCCAGAAAACCTGCTCCAGCCTGGGCTCCTCTCTCCACAGATCTGCAGGTCCTGCCAGGAGCCTGCTCCAGTGAGGGCTTCCCACAGGGTCTCAGCCTCCTTCGGGCACCCACCTGCACCAGCGTGGGGTCCTCCACGGGCTGCAGGTGGATATCTGCTCCACCATGGACCTCCATGGACTGCAGGGGGACAGCCTGCCTCACCATGGTCTTCCCCACGGGCTGCAGGGGAATCTCTGCTCCGGTGCCTGGAGCACCTCCTCCCCCTCCTTCTTCACTGACCTGGGTGTCTGCAGGGTTGGTTCTCTCACATGTTCTCACTCCTCTCTCTGGCTGCCATTTCTGAGCCCCACAACTTTTTTTTTTCCTTCTTAAATCTGTTCTCCCAGAGGCACTACCACTATCGCTGATGGGCTCAGCCTTGGCTGGTGGCGGGTCCGCCTTAGAGCTGACTGGTATTGGCTCTGTCAGACACAGGGGAAGCTTCTAGCAACTTTTCATCAGAAGCCGCTCTTGCAAGCCCCGCTCCCCGCTACCAAAACCTTGCAACAGAAACCCAATACATAATCCTAATAATGTGCTACACCACTTCATATTTCTCATATTTGAGCAAGTGATTTGTTAAGCAGAGTCAAAATAATGAATACTTTGCTTTTCATAAATTTTGATTCTTTTATAATTAATAACTGGCAAGGTATGACTTATTTAATAAACATAATGTTATAACTCATATTTTTGGGCTAAAGTATAAATCTGGAAAAAGACATAATGGATTCAGGATAATTTTGAAAAATATCATCTCAGAAACTGGAAATAGGTGAAAAACTAAGATACCTTGAATTCCTCTGAAAAACTTCAGAAGTTCTCTCTTTTATACGCAGGTGAGTGGTGTATGTTGTGCCAAAGACAATTCACATAGCACTAAGAATAACCATGCGATTACCTAGAAAAACTCTAAGCCTGCCTTCACAGTCAAGTAGCTCCTGTGTGATCTGCATTTCTGAGAGCAGACTTACATTTTAAATCATGGAAAATACCCACTGTTTATAAGTAAATACAGTATAATCAGTGAGAGAGAAAATTTATGAGAAAATGTGAGAGTAATTGGCTGAAGCAATAACAAAATAAAATCCTCCATGAACAGAGAAACAGAAGAGGCCTGGAAACATGAATTTATATTGTGTCCTTACCCCTGTCCTGCTTCTCACCCCAGCTTGTCCACATGCGCTTGTAATACACCCACTGGGAAAAAGAAATCAGTGACTATGACTCATCTGGAGCTGGGTCCATGTGGATAGGCCAACCTACGTGCATGCCTTATTAGCCAGGAGGTTGCTATGAAAGAGGATTACAATGACTGAGCTTTGCTTTCCTCAGAGGAGTCATAAATTTCTCCTTTATCCTGATATTTATTTCCATTAGACTAGTAGGAAAACACCTTTGAGTACTCTACCCTTTTTCAAATCCAGTTAAAATTAGCCAGCATCAAAACTAATGAGGGGAAGGGACTTGGCAAAGAGATCAATGTGAAAATTATATAACAATCTTTTTTTTTTTTTTAGGCATTCAGGTCTAAACAGATTGTAAGCTGAAGCATCCATGCTCCTTTTTATTACTAAATGCTTTTTTACCCACCCCAAAATCAGAAAAATGAAATGTTCAGTAATTTCCAAAGTGGACAAATTTTTCACAGCTCATAACTCAAGCCCTGATCTTGCAGTGAGTGCTGAGTCTGCTGCAAGACCCATGGGATTCAGTGGGGCTGAAACATCCTGGATAGAGATATGGAGCTGCCTACCTAGGTTTTTTTAATGCCAATATTTACTCAGCCAATATTTCCTTGGTAGCTCAGCACCTCATAAACTGCAAGTTATTTATTTTTATCTCTGTGAAGTATGGAGGCCCTGAGTTTACACATAAGGTACCTCCTAAAGTTACCTCCACTAAGGGAGATGGCTAAAAAAGCATTTAGCACCGTTGCGGTAAATTTTCAGATGCGAGGCTCCTAAGCAGAATGTATGATTCTTCATCAGGTCCTTTATTTCCTTTATTGCACAAAGAAGAGCAGGTCGGGTGCCCAAACAAAGTCAGACAGTGCATATTAAATGCCTTAGGGTATCCCACCTTGCCTCCAAATGCCACTCCAGGAAGACACACATCTCCAGACGTACTGTGTTGTATCTGTCTGCTCCACATTGATGACTTTGTAACCAAGAGCATCTCCAGTGGCACGAGGCACCTATGTTTATGTATCTAAGTCCCACCGTAGATGGGGAATTCGCAACAACCAGCATTCTCTGCATGGATGAGATTGAAACATCTTTTAAAAAAATGAACAAGTCCAGAATAGGCAGGAGCATTAGACAAAATACTGAAGGACACCAGATTTGTGAAATCTTTTAGGGTTTGGGCAAGAAGTGAGTGTGTTCCACCCAGCATTCACCAGGAAGATACTGCCCTCACTGTGATTTGTAGACATGAATAATTTTGTAAGACTTTACAATCACTGCCAGGCTAAGAAACATCTGATCTTCAGGATGTAGATTTTGAACCTGGCTGCTTAAATACCAGACCTAAATGATATTTTAGGCCTTAACATCCTTTGTATGCTTGAGCTGAAATATTTTGGTCTGTCATAAAGAAAGTCTGGAAGAGAGGGAGAACTTGGACCTCTTTCTCCTAGCACCTAAAGCACTGGCCCATCCACCCTTCCAGCACATCAGCTGGCGAACTAGTAACACAACAATCCCAACTCAGTCCCTATTTGCCCGATTCTTTATTCTGTTTTTATGGTTTTTGTCCTAGAAATGATTCTCAGAGAAATCTAGCACGACATTAAAGAGGTACATTTAAAGAGGACAAAGGGGTTAGAGACTTTCTGGGAAGTGAAAGGCAAAGCCACTGGAAGAGTGGAGGAGGTTAAACAGGAATCATCTGTGCAACTGGAAAGTAACGCTTAAGGTCTCACCTCCTTTAGTTCTGCTACCACGACTGATGAGTGTTAAATGCACTGGCACTGCAGGATGATTACTAAAAAAACTGAGAAACAAAATAAATGGCAGTCTTTACTCTCCCTAATTAAAACAGATTAGTTACAGCAATTTGCTGTCAGGATTAATGCAGCATCAGCCAGGCAGATGTGATCTATTAAATAGCTCTGCTTTTGCCAAAAGAAATTCATTCAGTACAACTGGATTTTATAAAATCTTCATTGCACCTAAACATCTGCATCTAAATCTTTACAACTTTATGGCATTTTTTACATTCCCTTTTCTAAATATTTTATTACCAAAGGGTATTATAGGCTTTAACAGATTTATAAATATGCATTCCTTTATCTTTGGCCTCTACTGAGAACACAGATACACCATAAAGCTTTGTCTAGATCGCTGTGGCAATAATTTCATCCTCACTACTAACAGGAAGAACCAAGAAAGCTACAATTTTCATGGCACTGGACCTCCATCTAGTGAGAAGAAGAATAGTGCATGCTTCTGGGGCACAAAACCAGCACAGTTTTTGTTTCCATGTTAAAAAATGTTTTCATAAGTAGAATTGTGCTTAGCTGTCAGAAGAGATGTGGACGTACTTACATAAAATACAAAGGAAAATGTTATTTTGTATTGTGAAAAACTTCACAAAATTCATAGTCTCATTTTCAATTAAATGTCAGTGATTGCTCACAAATCTCAGTAAAGGAAACAGACCTTGAGAAAATCCTGCTGTAGTCAGTCACACATAACAGCTGATACTGTATTGCAGCGTCATGCTCCACTGTTTATCCAGCTTGAAGACTGAAAAGGCCAGTCTAAAGGCCTTCTCCTGAGGTGGGGAGGTGATATCATCCCCATCGTACAGGTAAGGAAGAAACACACAGACCAAGGGCTAGATTTTAAAGGTTTAAAAGTGTAGAGACAGGCACCCACTGAGCTTTTCAGATATACCTAGGTCTTTTTTTTAAGTCAAGGTGCTAAGTGCCTGACTCCTCCTAAGCATAACAGCAGATGCCTGTCTGTATCTATTGCCACATAAATGCCTATAAAACTTGTCCTGACATGCCAGACTAATACCCTGCTCTTCTTCCCATCCAGAGGATGACAGAACTGGAGAGTTAGCAGCTGCTCACTGATGCACCTGCAATAATGACAGTTCAGTATCCCCCACAGGGGCTTGCATCAAGGAAAACCTCAGAGCATGCGTCATGAGATCGCTGTAAAAATTTCTGTGACCTTTTCACACAAAGGACAAAATGATCGTGGGTTTCTGAACACCCAGCTTTCTCTGATGCATTAACTTCAAAAATGTTAGTTTGAAATTTTTTCAGCTGCTTTTTCCAGATTCAGGCATATGGATTATTGCTATGAGATGCTACACTATAGAAACACCTTTTTCAAGCTAAAAAAAAATCTTTGCAACAGCCTGCCTCAGTGTTTGCAGGTCATAGACCACTAACAGGCAAGGATTATTTTTTGAGGCATAGGTATTGCCTATAAATATTATGACAGCTAATGTCTTCAAACAAGCAATTTGCTTTAAAAGTAATTAATAAAACCATATGACATTTTCAAAAGAGGTTTGTGAGGGAATGTGAAGCACTTATGTTGACATAAATCCACTCCTACTTTTGAAAGCCAAAATTTGCACAAAAGCACAGATTCTGTTTTAATAGCATTTGATGAATTTTTTGTTTGAAAAAAACAACTCTTGCTTCCCAATTCTGTTAGACCATCTCATTTCCTCCAAATCATATATTTTGTGAGTGTGCACAAGAAAATCAAGAAACCTAAATAGTATGCTCTACATCCCTGGAAAATATTGTTATATACCAAGGAAATATTCTTTGCATAGTGCAAATTTCAGGTGAAATACTGCAGTGGTGAAATTTCAGGTGAAATTAATTTATTTCTTTGCTTTGATACGTATGTCTGGACCAGACTCTAATGTTTCCCTAGTTGTGATTACACCAGGTTTAGACTTTCAGATCCCTGGGTAGGTTTCATTCACTCTTCCCGTTCCCCATAGTCAAGTCAGTTATGGTAAGTGCTTCTACAACATTTGTACCTTGACCAGAAAAAAATTAAATCTACTAGATACTATATACAGTGGACTTTAGTAGTAGACTTTCCCTTTGCTAGATTCTATTATGTTTTGTTACCTATCATCTAATTCATTTTTAGCATGAGATGCCAAAGAAGAACTGCAAAAATGCAATAGGAAATAAATTTGTATACTCATATTCCAGACGAGCAAAAAACCACACAGTAGGGGAAACAGGATTGAGAACAGTAACACTGTACAGTAGGCCACAGATTTGGAGCAGCAGGAGGCTTTAAATATTAAAAGCTCCTCCAATTTTATTTTGCAGAGCGGTTAACTGAGTCTGATATTCAAAGGTTATGAAACTTTGAATGAATTGAATTTATGTTCATAGTGTTTTGTCATATGATTCTTCATGATGCTTATTACACTGTTCACCCGCATTCTGTGAAACATCTTCTTAGGCTGAGCAGCTACTGGCAATATCGAACCCTTACTGATAACACTGCTCTAGTCAGCTTTCTGGGCCACAAATACGGCAGTTCAGTATCTGCTCGTCAGGTGGACTGATTTGTATAGTGCCAAGTGGTTCAGTAAGGCAGTAAGAAGTTGAATGAGATGATACACAAAACCTTCCTGTGGTTCAGGAAAGACACATTAGAGACTGGAAAACCTGCAGGCAGAGCTCTGACTTCCTACAGGAATCCCGGGGATGCCCTGGAGAGCTCTTCATTTGATTGCATAGTCCAAACCTTATCGTGCTTTAAAAGGTTTGGACTTTATCGTAAAATCAAAGGGGAGAGGCAAGCCCTCAATTCAAAGCAATGCTCAGTTCTCAGTTTAAAGATGCTGTCACTAGGCAAAGAGGACTGCTCTGGATAAAGCCAAAGTAAGCCCCAGGTAAGTCCTACAAAGAGAAAAAAACCCTCCTTCCTCAAAAAAAAGACCCATACCATTTGACAATGTTAATGACTTGCAAATTACAGATCGCTGAGATATGTACATCCAGACTGAAACACACTAAAAAAAAGTTAAAGACACCAGGCATTCACTGAACTACATCTAGAGAGCTACTGAGGCAGTTTAAAATACTCTTTAATGGGCTGAGTTGTTAAATTGCAGGATATGTACTTGGTACACGAATCTAAGCATTCAGCTTAGGCCATGTGGATGCTTATTGCAAAGTCCTGCCTAATACTCTCTCCCCTTTCTTTACTGCATTAGCAAATGAGAGTCTGAGGGATTAGACATTGGTTCTGTGTATTAAAGTGCATTAGAGTGTTTTTTCAAGGACTGGGAAATTTATTTTCCTTTTTCTGGGGAATTACCTAAGGATACTGGAGAAGTATTGGCATTCTGATGATCCTACCTTATAATCTTACTACAGAATGAATGGATCTGTCCAAAGATAATGTACATTTGATATTTTAATCCATGTCTTAAGCCATGTAGGGAAGATTGGTTTAAACAATAAAGAAGAACATGGTTGGGAGGGATATACATGAATGCTAGAGGAGTTGACAATAATGCATATAGGTTGGAGTGGTTACTCTAATAATTGCAATTATAAATAGTGATGAACTCTAATTAGTTACTATTGCTAATTGGAGAAACCTAGCAATCATTTGAGATAAGTTCCTAAAAACAATGCAGCATTCGGGAAATAGGATATTAGGAATTATTATAGAAAGAATTCAGAAGAAAAAAAAAATCTTGTAAATTCTTCCTGAAGACTGCATATGGGTTTGGTCACTTCATCGTGAAGTAACAGGAAACGGTGCAGGAAAGGATGTCAAAGATGGTGGAAGATAGGAAATGGTTGCCTAAGATCTTTGGAATAGATTCCTGACAAGGAAATACTGACTAAATTAGGACACTTTGGTTGAGAGGCCACAACTGAGAGAGGATACAAATTACCATCCTTTGAGACAGAGTGGGTGAATCAGAAACAATTATTCATTGTATCCCATAACCTAGAATATGGATGACACTCCCTGAAACTATTAAGCAAATGCTCTGAAGGGAATGCTTGTTCACACCCACAAATTGGGTTTGTCTAGTGCTACTGAAAACCATGTTTCAGGTGTAGCCTCCAACGTGGGTGGTCTTTCAGTTGCTGGTACCAACAGCTGGGAGAATATAAACAGGAAGGATGTCTTTATGGATGCTCTCTGCTTTATACTTTTCATGAAGAGATGCTCCCCAGCTGGGAAATGTCGGCCTAAAGGACAAAAGCAGACTGACCTGTGCAGAAATAGAGAACCTTAACAGCTGATTTGACAGAGCAGAGGTTAAGTCCTCTGAGAGTTCAACAGGAGAGGGTGATACTGCTCCTGCCAGCGGAACTGAATGACAAGCGCACTGGCATCAGGCACATCGAATAGTCTTTACCTAAATGGGAAACAGACCTGGAAGCTCAAGTCTGGATATAATTCAACATTAATATCATTTCCTGCACTTTGCAGACAGAGGAACTAATCCAGAGATGATGAATATCCTGACAGTTTGGGGTTAGAGAGCTCTCATCTACTGTTTCTACCTACTAAACTTCAGAAAGGATCCACACTTACAGGCCCAGTCAAATTTGACAGTTCATCACCTGAACTCTCCAGTGAAGAAAATCCCTCCAGAAGGTATTACTTTCAAAACCAGTGCGTACTGAAGTAATTATGACTTTAGCTGGTGGTGTTTCTGGAAGTTTACAAGGTGGTATTTGCTTCTCTGCAGGCAGTTTCAGAGATGTGACCTGAGGATTAATTGAGATAGCCCTGTGAAAAATTATTATGGTTCTTCCGTCCAAAAGTATTTAAAAAACATCCCTCTGCAGGTCGCACACATCTCTTGTATATTGCAGCTATGACTAAATTAATACAACGAATGAAACTGCTGGATTTGCATAACATTCATCAAAACCTTCTGCTCTCTCTCACATTTTCCACACAGCATAGCTCACTTTCCTCTGAGTTTAGCAGTCCTGTTGTTTTCCATTTTTAGATTACCAATGCAGGCCTCGCCATGCCATTCATTTATTTGTAAGAATATTAACTCTAAGATTTTCTTGTTTAAATTCTTAAAACAAATCAGCTACGTAGTCTTGCATTTCTGAAGGAAGCTATATAAGATGGTTACCTGGGGTAGCAGAGAACTGGACTGAAAAACTCAGGACATGTTTTCCTGCCCTGTGTTACTGATTTCTATTCCAGTGAGCCTGAAACAACTTCAGCGTAAGGGCCATTATGCTCACACCATACTTTCCTTCCCTTATGTTCCTTCTAGCAGCTGAGATGATTGCCTTCTGAGTGTGACATTTGGCCTCTACAGTGATGGCAGGATGATAGATAGCTATGCTGTCCTTCATCCCCTAGATCATCCCCTCTCCATGCCCTCCTTTGCTCTAGGGGCAGAAGAGCTCTACAGAGTGGATTGTTCATGGCAAAAATGGGTGAAAGAAGATCAGACTTTGGGGGAAATATCTCTATTCTTGAAGTGAGCAGGACTTTGTTAACCACTGGCAATCTTCTCGGCTTGGGGTGAAGGAGGTGCTCCCCTATGGTGGCAAGAAGGCAGGTGGATTGCAAAAGCTGGTTCCTGTGTGAGAGTGCAAGAAAGCTCCGAGGCTTTCGAGAGCAATATTATCAAGTTTAGGGCTGGGAACTGAAGACAGACACAAGTCCAACAGAGTGCCAATAGTAAATGGAAATGCCATTCGGGATCATTGAAGCTTGGCCCTGCCTTTGCTCCTTCCTTTTCTTGTGCCTTTCTTGTGCTGGATGAGGTGGAAAGGCTTCCTGTGTCTTGGGGGCAACAAATGCCCTGGCAAGAAACCCACTGAGTGGGTTCTCCTTGTGAGGACCACACAACAACAGCCTGATGCCTGTGCCTGAACCTTTCACAGGAGGGACACTGAGTAAGATCAAGGTGCCAGGCTGTGCACCAGTGGGCAGCACTTTACAGAGGGTCGGCCAGGCTCACCACCTACCGCAAATATAGCTGGATTTCCTCCACGATGCTCTCACCAGAACCCCGGATGGCTTTAGGCTGTGCTTATTTTGTAACTCCCGAAAGTGCTTTTCCAGAGCAATGGTATGTGTTCTGCCTTACCCTTGTCTTTCTGATGTAGAAATAAAGTCCAGCTGCAGTTCATTAGCTCCTGGTTAGTATCAGTTTCCATTTTGAAGACCAGTATTACAAGAAAAAGCTGTATAAGCTTAATTTTGAGGAAAAGCAAGCTTGCATTCTTCTTTCTGACTCTAAAGTTTCCTCACTTATACTGGGATTCAAGGAGATTTTGCAACCCTGCTGCAGCAAAGGAGCAAAACACACAGCATAAATAGGACAGCTCCAGCCAGCTGTATTCAATTCCTTCAGGTTTATGATCTTAAGTATTTATAAAACATTTAAGAGAAATTTATAGGATTTCTATAGGTAAAATAAAAATGTATGAGATATGTATGCATATGTCATTAAAACTGCCCCTTTAACTAAATAATGACAATAACACAAAGAGCTATTAAATGAGTACTGAGCTTAGCTGCATGCGAACTGGACATAGGAATGCATAAACAAATGTCAGACGTGTCATTAATGCCATGGTAATTTTTTATTCTTCTGTCTTAACTCCCTGGATATTATGAAGCCTACATAAGCATTAGGAAACTTCCTATATTATTGTCAGTCACAGAGTTGACAACCTCACTCAAAATAAAACCATTGCAGTGGTATGCTTCTCTTAGCTGGAAAAGAAAAAAAAAAATTCTGTATTAGCAGGACTTTCACACCACCAGAGTTGTTCTACCAGTTGCCATTATAGCTTCCCTGTTTCCCTATCCTACTTTAAAACATTAGTTTTGAAGGCTGCACAGAGGTAATAGATTGACAGCAGCTTATTAGTTGGCACAATGCAAAAGAAATCCAAGGCTGGAAACAGTGGAAATGAGATGGAAATTCTGCAAGAACACAAAAATTGTGTACATGAAACCACTGATTTCCTGAGGCTCCTCGCACCTTGCTGTCATTCCCTTTAACGTGCCTTGGCATGTCTGCAACCATTACTACCAGCACATAAAAATATTCATGTGTATTTAATCGAAGAAAAATGTGCTAAAGTCTGAGTGTTTTATATAAAAAAATACATTCAGACCTTAACTGAAGCTCAAAACCCTATGACTGCAAAGAATCACTTCTCCTAGAAATGGTATCCAAATATAATTATAAGATTACAAGGTTCTCCAGCCACACGTACAATTATATTCTGCCTTCCTCTAGGTATGTTTTCCTATTCAAAGTTATCTCATTGCTTTGTTACCGTGTGAGGGTGTAGGGAAAACAGATTGTAAATTCATATACATACATATACCCACACACAAACTTATCACTGGTGTATATATAACCTTGTTATTCTCTGGTGTTCACCCATTTCTAGTGCAGCTGTCATACGTCATTACTTCTTAAATTCAAAATAAAAAAATTATTATTCCTTTGCTCTGGTCTGCATATTTGTTTATTTGTTTGCATTTATTATGAATGCACTATTCTGTGCTATTATTATTTACTATTTTATTTAAATTTCCTAACTATTATGCATCTGTGTATTTACTTAAGGCAGAAAAATGGAGGGTGGAGAGGGCAGTTCTGAATATGCTATTACTTTGTTCCGAGTATACGCAGCAATTTCTTGTCATGTGTTTTCGAATTCCTCACTAGATTTCTTTTGTCCAGTTCAGGAAAGCCACTCTTACATAGAGCAGGCTCAGGTGTGGTTTCCTCATAACTATTTTTAGGATGCACTTGCACTAAGATTTCTACCATTCTCTGGAGGCGTCTGTCTTTCTATGCTGATTAAATTGGCAGGCTGTGTGACTAAGCTTCTAATTTAGGCATCTCAAGGCTGCTTTTAGGCACAAGCTGTTCTCTAGGGTCCTGGCCACATCACCTGCATATCTGGCATCATTAAGAAAAATACCTCTCTTCTTACTAAAAAATCTTCACTTCCACCACACGGTCAGAAAGTGACAAGTTATTTTGTCCTTGGCCACGGGACTGCAAAATACAGTGTTGCCTGCCCTCTATGAGAAGACCTTGGCCACTTTGAGTGGACATGTCAAATCAGCAGCCTGTCATTTTCTAAGCCCCAGATCAGCATCTCCACAAACAGCTTGAGTTCAGCCGATAAGACTCTGCAAATGTGAGGAGTGAACCTGAACAAAGCCCACCACATAACACAAGGCTCCCCTTCAGGCATTATTAGTCAAGAGGATGTTACTGCCAGCACTGCCAGGAGCTATTCTGTGTTCTTCACTTCTTTTATCCCAGATCTTAGCAGAAGAGCCATTCATCATTTTTTCTCAGTTTATTCCTCATAACTGTGAAATTTGTCATGGATTTTCATCCTGTATTTCTTAGATGATTGTCAAATATAGCAGAACTTTACAATTCAGATAGGGATGGAGAATTTTTAATCTTTTCCTGTTTCAAACATGAAAAGAAAAACATTTCTGACCTCTTGCTTCTTAGCCCCTGATTCCCTTCACAATATACTAGTGTACATTCAAAAACCCACAAATTTTCACTTTCAGAGGAAAAGCCTGAAATATTTTTTTTATGTATTTTTCATATTGCTTTCTTCTCATATCTGTCTAAAAAAAGACAATATAGATAGCTGAAGCACTGGTTTCAGTATCCTGACCATGAGGAAAATATGGAAGTAGAAGAATATCTGGTCCATAAGCAATATTCCTACTGTATTTTGTGCTATTCAAATATTTATACTATACATGCTGTTGCAATAGCTAAACATCTGTCAGGGCAACTCCTTCATCTTTCTTTTTACAGCTTGTTTGGCAGAGGCTCTGGATTCTAAGAGGAATGATCTGCTGACCTGGAAATCTTCTGCTGCATGTATTTGCAACAATCATTTCCTTAGCTTTTTTCCCTTTTTTACTTATTTCTCAAGTTTCTCTTCCCCTCTTTGCTCATCTTCAAAAGATCTATATGAACAATAGTCCAGCATTATGGTCATTGCCTGTTGCCCTGGATTGTCCTAGTCAGTCAATGCCTTAATGGTGTGATGATCTGTTCAAAGTGATACAGCTTAACCCACGTGTTGGACAATCTGCATATTGACTTCAAGTTCAGGTATTGGGAGGAGAGTCAGAGGCAGGATCAGGTAGGTGCCATGGCACTCACACGTACCCCAAAAGGTCTTCAGAAAATAGTGAGGCTTGAGATTTTTGCATCAGCTTGACTGGGAGGTCCCCCAAAACATCAGTGACCTCTAGTATGAATTCTGGGGACTTGCTTGTATTATAAATGAAAAAGAGGCCAATATTTGCTTCTGTTCTGATTTTGATTTTTAGGAGTGTGAATCCAGGAGATAAGATGTCCTTTGAAGAGGAAGGCAATATTTTCCTTCTAAGTGGCTCTCATTAATAAGTCTTTGCTTGGCATGTGTGATGGGGTTGTGTTGTGACTATTACAGTGTAAGAAACGAGCAGAGAAAGTTCAAATTAACATCAGTCAGATCAGCCTGGTCTGCTTCAACTCAGTACTAGGGGTCCATAGAAATGAGGGCCTCGGGAGAAGTAAGTATGTGGATTTCTTTGACACAAAGAACAGTTGCAAACTGTAACAAATATAAGAAAAAAAATCCCTCGGTGAATTTGAATGAATCCCACACAACACCACATGGACAGCACATTCACAGCCATGAAAGGCATTCTTAATACAGCCCCTTGCTGACTCCTTTAAACACTGTTATTACTTCTGCAACTCAAAGCTACAAAAAACTAGCACAAACTGGAAAATGCTGTATCATTCTCCTCCCCTACTGAAGCTTAAAGTTATCTAAATTTGGATAATCTTTAGATTTACACTATGTTAGATTACACCATATTTTGAAAACTAAAGCCTTAGGAGAAAACCAATGGCTGTGAAGGCTAAAAAAGCTTTGAAATAATAAACCCAGCTCCTGCCGGAACACAGAGATTCAGCACTGCAACTGTGCAAAAGCAAATCAAATAATCAGTTGGATTGCCAGCAGATCAGGACTCCCCAGCGGCTGCCTTTTCAGTTTCTCAATGGAGACCAACAGACGGAAAAAAGCTGAAGAGAGCAGGCTTGCTTTCTCTGCCCGCTGAATAATTTCTTTCTTATGCCATTTTGTCTATCTGTAGCTTATAGCTTTATTTACGCAAAATGATTAGAGCTTTCTGTGAAACAGCAGCTTGGAGGAACAACAGAAGGTCATGTATATTCTTGCTGATACAGCCACCTGTTGTCTTGCCACATACCCCATTTATTTACTACTGACTTGCTCAACCTTCCTCCCTGAGCCCAGCGACACCAAATGGGACCTAGATTTCTTCTTTTCAGTTTTACTGTAGCAAGTTCCGAAAATTATAAAAGCTGTCTGCCCAGTTTTGTAACCTTTCTGTGTGAAATTTGTCCTATCTTAACCAAAAGTCTTCATGGTCTTACCTCCTGCCACCCACTTAACCATACAAGAGACATGATGGTGGCATGGGTTTCCAGACATAGGAAATAATTTTGAGTCAAGTACACAGCCAGAAAGGCATGAGAGAGGGAGCAAGGCACGTTATTTATAATCACCGAAGATGCTTCGCGATGGCAAATCATCTAAGCCCCTGATTTATTTTCTGAAGGAACTTGGCTCTGCTAGAGATTAATTTTCTCCACAGGACTTTTGGCAATGTGTTAAAGCCTGCTGAGACACTCTGGACTGCCAAAATCCACACTAGCAAGGATCTCCAATATACTGACATTTCTAGGTCAAGCTGATTCTGAGATAAGATTTTTATAAAAAATATCACAAGGCATTTCAAAAAATGAAACATCTAGGTTATTTTAGAAGTCCTTGTCTGCAAAATAGACATTGTCCAATTATGTTGAAACTTTTCCAGAAAAATGTACCTCTGGCTACCGCTCAATTCTACCTGCCAATTTCAGATAGAAAAGACTTTAAAAAAAGAGAAAAAAAAAAGGCAATCATTTGTTGATTGGATGGAGATGAAGCAGCCAGAATTAGACTTATAACAGAAAGTGATTCACATTTTATCTTTGGACTTACTGTACAGCATCTGTAATTTCACCTGCTCTCATTTTGCAGGAAGGTGAGGAGCAAAAAAAAGTACGAAAGACTGGGTTCGAGATAAGTTGAAGGAGGCCATGGGCACATGCCTCTGACTTTCAGGAGAGCCCAAGGGAAATGCAAATAACTACTTCGGTGGCCTTTTGCCACAGTCACTGTCTCCTACTTCTCAGAGAGGCTGGACAAACTGAGGCATATACTTAAAAGATTTTCCCAATTGCTTTCAAACTCCAATTGACTAACAACTTCGGACAGGTCATCTCTCTAGTGGACTTCTTCCATGAAGAAGCCATGCTTATTTTCACTTCCAATCACAAAGGTGTTGGTTTAGTGTTCTTAAATGTTTGTGGGAGGATACAGCCTTTAAGTTGGCAATCTTCTTTTGTTACTGTGATCTTTTGGTTCTAATGAAACCAGTTAGCTGCCTGAACTGAAAGAGCAACCAGGCAAGCACCACTTGTTTGGGGTAAACTTCATTAATAATACTTGCACTGGGAAGGATTAGGCTGGCTTTAGTCAGCATCAGCATTTTATTTCAGAAAAAGTGTTACACGATCTGTCAGATTACATTCACTATTTGAAGTTTTTTTAGGAAAAAGCACTCAAATTAGACTTATAAATATTGCAAAGCATTGAGATGTGCTAGAGAGAAACCCAGGAAAAAAGACCTCACTGAAAAGAGGGCCAGGAGACCTCAGATGTGGTATATTTTATGGGCTGGTAGTAGCCACCTGCCCAACCAGCCCATGCATAGCTCTAGCTTAGCCAGGGTATGTTCTGGCTGGCATTTAGAACCAACACTTCAAACAAACGGGAGGCTTCAGCACCCAAATTGCTTGAGCTGGCTCCAGCAAGCTTCATGGTTTCACACATGCTTGGTCCCAACTCCCTGCTACTTGAGGAGAGCCACAGAGAAACACTCATTTGTTTTCTAGGACTATACCAGTTGCCAACAAGGAACCCATCAAGAATACATTTTTTTCTGCTCAGAAAGTGTCTGGAAAGCAGTATGAGGTCACACCTGGGATAAATCCAGGTAGGTCACACCAGGACAGAGCAACAAAAGAGATTTAGGTTGTAAAAAAAATCAATACCTCCTATCTCAAGGGCTAGGATTACATTTCTCATTCTGAGGTTGTACACCCTATGTACCCTCCCAGTGAAATCCCTACAAGAAGTCTCTGGCAGGAAATCTACTTCTCTCGGTTACAAGATCCCTTTAAAACTCTTACAAAAGAGCCAAGTTTTAGTCCCTCTGGACACCACCAAATCTCCCTCTCCCATCCAGACCTGAAATTCATAAAAGGCACCAGCAAGGAGATATCTAGGTGCTTGTTTCCACCAGCCCTCCGCCCAGACTTGTGCTGTGGCCCAAACTGTAGGTCCTGAAAGGACATTTCTGTGGGCATATGTGGAAGTCAGGCAGCAAAAAGGTGAAGAGGCTGGTTCTGCCTTGGGGTACTACTGTCTGTGATAACAATCAGTGTTGATTCTGGGAACAAGGGCAAGAGAATAACCTTGCCCTTGAGTGATACAGATATAAAGGACCCTCACGGGGATACTGGCCCTATAGGGTGCCCTGTGCCCATGGGTTGGGTCTGTGATGGCCCGTGTAATGTTCAGGGCATCCAGGACATTAAGGAAAATCCACCAAACAGCAAGTAAGCATCCAAAAGCATGTTCCACACTGAGGAGGTGATGCCCAGGCAGAAAGCCTGCGGAGCCCCTATTGTTACAAGAGGAAACTATGGAAAAAGGACAGGGGAGTATGTGGCATTTGCCACATCACAAGCTGATAGCCTGGCTTTATTGGCATTCCTCCACTGGTAGGAAGAGGTTGGTAGTCTGGCACTGAATCTGCAAAGATGGGACTCTCATGTTTGGCCAAGGGACGTTAGTGCTTGTAAGCAAGCTGATGCTGATGTTCCCCCAGCTTCTGTGGTAGCACTGTCATAGCAGCTCTTTCCACTTGCATAATTGAGGCATCCACTCATGGGAGGAGACTGGTCTATACTGCTATCTGTGCCCCTTGCTCATCTACAGAAACTTTGACAACTCTTTTCCTTACCCCGAGGGGATAGATACTGAGCTCCAGACAAGGAGGGCGAGCTCCTGTAAGTTTGAATGGATGCCCCAAGGTCACCCATAGCCTTTTTTGCCTTGTAGCTGGGTACCAGCCCCCTGAACAGTGTGTCAAAGATTTTGCAAACCTTGCCAGCAAGAGTGGGCAGAGTTGACACATGAGGTGTCGGAGAGGTGATGCAGACAAGCTGGGGAAGAAGCGTGGGCAGACAAACCAACGTTGGTGAGACATGAAAAGCCAGTGAAACAGCGAGGGGGAATTTACTTCTGCCAAGTTTTGCACTCAACTGAAGCAAGCTGGCGATGAATGGCTGTGTCTAAAGCGAGTGGAGACCAGAGTGAAAGCCAGGCAACCTGTAGTGCCCCCTTCAATGAAGGAAGGCTTTTTAAGGTTTATGTCTGCTAGAATAGCAAAACACTCAAGCTTCCCAGAAGCAGGGGAAAGGAAATTGAAGAATTCAAGCTGTAGTGTAATGAAATGCGCTTCCCACCCACTTAGATTTAAGATTGTGATTCAGTTCTGCATCTATGCCATTTCTGGAATGGAAGGGCATTGCAGTGCTTCTAAATCAGATTTCTGAGCCAGTGGTAGCAGATGGACCTCAATAGAAAAAACACACAGTCAGATAGCTAAAATAAGCAGATATTTTTCACCACTTCTATTTCAGTGATGGTGTCACCCTCTCTCATTGCCAATTCTAACAAGACTAGTAACCTCTTTAAAAAATGCGACACATGGAAGATAATCTCAAGAGCAGAGGTTAGCTAATTTTGTAGCTTTGCAGGTTTTGCACAATTTGCAGCATCTGTATTATCTGTCTGACACTTTGACACACAGTATATACAGAGACTGTACTGGCAATCCAGGAAATCAATCATTAAAGGCTATCTCATTAATATTATCATAAAAAGATTACATTAATAGATATCATTAAAAATTGAAGACGGCCATACTTAATAATGAACTCAATTTTAAGGAAAAACTGTAACAGACCGAGAAATTGTGTAGTTTTATTTTATCATTAATTTGCTTTATTAAAAGACAACTCTATAAGAAAATAAGCAAATGAGGCATTGGAAATTCTTTTATGCATAACAATCTTAACAGAGAAAAGTTTCATCCACTTTAAAAGTAGCTCAGCCTTCCTGCAAATTTTGCTTAATGTTTCCTTATCAAAGCAGCATTTGCTTTTCTCGTTCCTGCATTGGGAAGTTCTGCACTCTCACTTGCTACTTAAAAAAAAAAAAAAAAAACAAAACACACAAAACCCCATCAACTTTCAAGACAACATGACTGCTTCTTATTTGATTGGGATGCCGGTGACAATCCAATGTTCACCCAAAGTATGCAGTTTAATCTGGGGGAGATAAATCACTCCAGCATAATGCCAAATGTTGGGTATAGTTTCAAGCAGAGGAATAATTAGTCCTTTCCAAGTCTAGCCTAGGTGGTGATTTTAATAACAAGTAAATTTAGAATTGCATGTAAAGCAGAAAAGTTCAGCCATCAAGAGGCAAACCAGAATAGCTTATAAGTTAGGAAGAGATATGCACTGATTTAACATTTTTTGCTTCTGAGACTTCCAGTTACAGAAACTGTCATAGTCAAATACATCATTACCATTTTATTCAATGCTTAAGATAAAATGTGGCAAAAAGCATCCATCTGTTCATCTTTAGCACCCACCCAGAGAGAATCTATAGTGCCAATTTCTGCTCAGAAGTACACCGAGGTAAGTTAGTAATAACTACTGTGACAGTAATGTATTCACTTCAGGTTTAATATAGAATAAAATTTGTTTCCTGTTTGGCAGTTCTCAGAAAGACTAGAAAACCTCCCTAGAGCCCTACCTAATAACTTCTAAAAAAAATAGTTCTTCTTATCTACAGTAGTGTTTAAGTCATTATTTGGCAGATAAGCGTAAGCACTCTGTCCACTGTTTAACTGCTGGGCAAGCTGCTTTAAGGTATTATTTAGAAAAGCATCATACAATGCCAGAGTCTCTTGAATATGCAGGAAAAAAAATATGGACTTTCTTTAATGTCTGTTTTTCTAATAGAAAATATAACATCTGTGGGATATTATAGGAAGTTTTGAATGTTTTTTCTTCAAACACCCAGTTTCACCCTACATGAAGCAAAGCTACGCAGGGTTAAGGTTACATCAGTCTTCTCAACCTGCATATTACCAGTGTCCTTATGGCGCGCTGACAATATTTCCCTGAAGCGCAAACCTTGACAGATTTTCTGAAAGCCCTTCTTCTTCACTTCAACTCAGTCCACCTTGTGTCCCAACTGGCTTCATAAGCACATGAAACCCCACATCAGACTTGCACTACATATCAGATTTTATCAAGAAGAAATGCTTCAGAAAACTTGTTTTCACCCATCTTCTGAGAATATCTGGAGTGAGCACACTACATTCCTCCATACTGGCAGCTAGTTCTTTGATTCACAGAGTTGCCAACAAGTCTTGACATTAGGATAAATTTGCTAGAACAATTTGAAAGAACGGAGGTCTTTTCCTGCACAAAGCCTAAGGACAAAATTTCGCCTGCCCACCTCCACTTTTTTTTTTTTTTTTTCCAAAATTCTGTAAAGCACCTTTATTCCCATCTCAAAGATGGCCCAGCACATTCCAAGCAAGGTAACATGCAGCTCTGTTCTCAATTTGAACAGAACATGTTAACTAAAGGCAAGTAATGGTATTACAACAAAAAAATTTTAGTCCAAACTCTTCCCTCCCTCACTTATACGTTTCCACAAGAATTCAAAAGGTAAGCTGTCAAATTATGATGTGCTGCCTACGTGGCAGGGTATGGAAAGTTCTGCACCTCTTATGCTCAATGGAGACTGTGAGTGCAATAATGTTGAGACACCTTACGGTATGGCTAAAGATTCTGTGATCATTTGCACGCTCCAGGCAAAGCCTGTGATACGTATGTTACTTTGTAGAAACATCTTAAAAGGTGATAACAGTATGAGTTGATTCTGTTGCCCACATCAAGTTCTGAGAAAAACCCTAGGAAAACTCCATATGAGGATTTTTCTGATAAGAGTAGTTAGATCTTACTATCAATTTCTGAGAATATTAGTAGTTGCTGAAGGCCCTCCTAATCTTGGACTTCAATGCCTCTAATCTAAATGATCAGTATGAGTTCAAATCTACAATCCTAATTAGAGTTTTGATTCACTTCTGTTACTTTCAGGATTTCTCAAAGGCAATGACCTTTTTAAATGTTAAAAATAAAACTACTGTTTTTGTAGTAAATGAGTGCATCTCAAGTTCACTGCTCTATTTTCTACTTGGCTATAGAAGCAATATATGAAATGAATATAAAAAATGGATTGATGTTAAGTTTTGAAGAACCACCTGTTATTCGATAACTTCAGAAACCTACTCTGAAACCATGAAACATATCCACTTCGATTCATTTAGAAGTTATTAAACTCTCTTAAGCCTGAGTATTACAAGCATAAAGAAGCACAGTCACCACTTGCTGATGAAACTATAACAATGGAAATGTATGCCATGACCCAGTGTAATAAAGTGAGGTTAAGATGGCAGTAAGATTGGCTTATGAGGTGCTTTGGTTCCTCATACCTAGAAGCAAAATGAATGACAGGTAAAATATTTCTTGTCTATCCTTATGTTTCCAACACCAGCTATTTAGGCTAGCTAGGATAATGAAATAGCTGTTGAAGAAGTTTGCAAACAAGCCATTGGCACTACCTTATGAACAACAGACAGATGGCCTTATGAAGAAGTGGAATGCATGGAAAGGGAGATGAGAGCACTCTCTCTCCTTTGCTTGCCGTTTTGCTGTTTCAGGGGTGAGCTACCTGCCCAGAGACAAACTGAGCTCGCTGCAGCAGCCAGCCTGGCTCCCAGGGCCTGCCATGGGCAATGACTATTTCACTGACACAGTCTGCTGCTTTACTGCAGATGCCCTTCTTTTTTTCTTTCCCCTTGGATGTACAGCAGACCCTGGATGTGGTGCTGGCAAGGATTTTATTCAGATTTAACAGCTTGCTTAGGAATTTAGCAAAATTTTCCTCACTGCATTCCTGCAGTGAGGGTATGAATTTAGCTGTGTGAATTTGTTGGCTTTAGTGGGAGTTATGCAGCAATATCTGAGCACAAATGAGTTCGTCTACACGTTCCCAAGACTGACATTCATCAATAGGATTGTGTCCACAGAAACACAGTAATCCTTTCTATTGTGATTCTCCCATATAACAGGATAATGTAACATTTGCCTGTATTTCATAGAATCATTTAGGTTGGAAAAGACCTTTAAGATCATCTAATCCAACCATCAACCATGCCCACTAAACCATGTCCTGAAGTGCCTTGCCTACATGCATTTTTAATACCTCCAGGGATGGCGACTCCACCACTTCCCTGGGCAGCCTGTTCCAATGCCTGACAACCCTTCCAGTAAAGAAATTTTTCCTAATATCCACTCTAACCTCCCCTAGTGCAAATTGAGGCCATTTCCTCTCGTCCTATCACCAGCCACCTGACAGAAGAGACCAGCACCCACCTCACTACAACCTCCTTTCAGGTAGTTGTAGGGAGCGATAAGGTCTCCCCTCAGCCTCTTTTTCTCCAGACTAAACAACCCCAGTTCCCTCAGCCGCCCCTCATAAGGCTTCTGCTCCAGGCCCCTCACCAGCTTCGTTGCCCTTCTCTGGACATACTCCAGCACCTCCATGTCTTTCCCATAGTGAGCGGCCCAAAACTGAACACGGTACTCAAGGTGCGGCCTCACCAGTGCCAAGTACAGGGGGACGATCACCTCCCTGCTCCTGCTGGCCACGCTGTTTCTGTGTCATAGAAGGAGATGAGGTTGGTCAAGCAGGCCCTGCCTTTCATGAACCCATGCTGGCTGGACCTGATCCCCTGGTTGTCCTGCACATGCCATGTGAGCACACTCAAGATGAGCCACTCCATAATCTTTCCCAGTACCAAGGTCAGGCTGACAGGCCTGTAGTTCCCCGGATCCTCCCTTCGACGCTTCTTGTAAATGGGCTGGCAAGCCTCCAGTTGCCTGGGACCTCCCCCGTTGACCAGGATTGCTGATAAATGATGGAGAGTGGCTTGGCAAGCTCCTCTGCCAGCTCCCTCAGTACTCTTGGATGAATCCCGTCTGGTCCCATAGACTTGTGAGAGTCCAGACGGCGTAGCAAGTCACTATTTCCTCCTGTCCACTTTCACCTTTACCTTCGCTCAGACAGTAAAGCTACCATGACATATCAGAAACCACCTCCTTGTTCACAAGCAGTTTTCAAAAAAAACACCTTTTTGCAGCTCAACCAGTTTTCAAATAAACTTACCAGTTCTTGCAAGGGCTAAAAAAGGTTAGTCCTTTAGCATCTCTAGCGAGGAAGAAGTTCCTGCCCGGTTACTGACCCCCATTTTGACCTGTAATCAACAGACAAAGAACTAGTTCAGTGCCCTGGACACACCTTGCAGAAAACCCTTCTGATGAGACTGCAAACATGAATGCTGATTAGCATCAGTGTTGATGGCAGCTTGTTAAAGCTTGGAAAGAGCTCTTAGAAATTCATCTCACCTAGCCCACAGGCTTGCTGGGAATAACACCATATGCTATGACATTTGACAGTATTTCTTATGCCTATTTAACACAGCACTAGGTTAAAGTAACCTGGACTGTGTACCACAGTCCCACAGTACATTACAGTAACTATTTCAGTAACCATGTACCATAGTGCATTACCAGCCGTGTTGTACCTATATTTAGGTCCCAGACTCTGAGGACAATTCTCTGTAGGTGGAATTGAAAGGCTGATTTGCTGAAAGTAGTAAAAATATCCTCAGAGAGGATGGATGAAAGAGAGATATGCTGCTGGAGGCAGCTTGGAGCTAAGAGAAAAAACCTTTAGACAAGTTTTTCTCTGTGCTTTGTTTTATATTATTTATTTAAAAAAAAAAAAAAAATTTGCTGAAACAGTATCATTAACCGATACCGTAACAGGGAGTGGTATAAAGCAGTCTAATAGTAACTAAATATCACTAACAATACAAGTACTAGCTTCAGAATTTGATGGTAGCAACATTAATAATAATAATAATCAGGTTGGAATACCTGCCTTAACAAAAGCTTTGACTTATTTTTTTAAGAATTGAAAGTCAAAACCTTATGGTAATGATGCAAACGTACAGTAAGTTAGGTACAGGCAAAATTAATGTAGCAAGTTACTGGAAGGAAGTAAAATGTGGTGAGTCCTGAAAAAAGGGTGAGGGCAAGTGCCTGCAAGGCCCGCCATAAGAATCACACTGGAGAGACTAAGAACTGTCACCTAAAAACTTGGGGGTCATTTGTGAGCTTTAAGTAATGTCATACAGGAGAGGAACAAGGTACTTCTTATTTCTGTTGCTCACACACTTAAGCAGAAGCAAGAAAGAAGCAAGATGAGACAACACTAGCCAGTCAAAATTTGAACTAAAGCAACCTACTGCCTCTTTATACCTCTGAGTAGAGAGGATTGTTGCACGTATTCAAAACACAGCAGGACTGACATATGAGATACCTCATTTACCTGTCCACATAGGATTTGATTCAGCAAAACTGTAGAATAAGTACCATGGAATAGTCATGTTGTAATTCTGTGCTGCTCTCTTTTTAAAACAAACATGACCATGGTAATAAATGTCACAGCTGGAAAGGGAAGGAAAAAATGAGCTTCATCTTACCACACTTTAGAGATGCAAAAGTTAGCCCCCCAGTCTAAGCTTACCCTCCTCAAGAGTCACTGGAAGCATGTGGGCATTGCCAGGGTATGATTCATCCTCCTAAAATAAGTTTCTTGGATAGAGGGGGGTGATTCACCACCTGAAGGTGCCTAGAGAGCACATGGGAGCAGCTTAGATTAGGTGCCTAACTTACTGGTGCTGAAAGTTAGGTAAAATGAGTCTCTAATACAGTAACTATCTGATATTTCTTAGAATCCAGAAAAAAAAAATTACAACAGAAGATGCACGAATTTGCCTCACTCTGCTAGACTTACATCACTTTTCAAAAGCTGACAAATAGTTGCAGCTTATTCTTGGCGGAATTAAAAACAAATGCCATTAAAAGACATGTACCAAGCAGGTAAGTGCAGTAACAAAGTACCATTCTACTGTTCCTTTTGTTTCTCACATTGCTATTACAGAAAGGAGACACAAAGTGATCTGGAACTGTAGTTACATTCAGGAAACCGTAATGGCTCCCATTATTACCTTTCAAATACAAACCTGTTAAGACGACGTGCATTTCACTGTAAGACATAAAAACCCCACACAAAATCATGCTGATCCATGACACTGACACTAAGAACATTAAGAAACATCCAGCCTGTTTCCTTTAAAACCCACCAGCCTATATTGACTGGAGAAAAAAA
>VYZV01030310.1:80283-104797 GCA_013401275.1 Pandion haliaetus
AAAAAAAAAAAAAAAACAAACAAGCTCAATTCACTGCCCTATTAAATGAATGTTTTGGCGTTGTAGAACTGGATTACCTCTGCAGGTTAAACAATGGTGGATGTTTCCCAGCTTCTAATCCCTACTGGAGCTAGAGTGCCTTTTTTTCTAAAACATCTCAGGGTATAATATATAGAAACTGGAAGTAATAGGCCATTATTCTCAAAATGAAGCATCCTCTGTATTACTTTCACATGATCACACATTTGTTATTTTTAATATTCCCTTGAAAGAGAATAATCCCAATTTCTGCCAAACACATTTAAACTAATTCCTCAGACACAGGGGAATATTAGGAAATAGCATGAAAGTCTGGGCAACAGCATGTTCTGACAGGCATATTTAGAAAATAGTTTCTCTTTTCAGAGGTTTAAGCACATTACTGCCTAAGCCATAATTGCACTTCCTCTGCATTTGCAGTGAATGATTGCATTACTAGTATTGAATGAAAGGGTCAGAAAAGGAATATAAAACCAGATTTTACAATACAGATGCACACATTTGTTTTGAGTCAAATAAACCAAAGTTTTCTATTGCACTACGAGCTCAGCAGGGTATCTTATCGTTTGAAGCACAGCTCATATGGAACACTATGATTAAATATCCCTGACTGGAAATAAGTTAAATTAAAATACCACTGGCTTGGATAAGTTCATTGAAAAAAAATGTCAAAATTTGATTTCTCAAGACTTGCTTGCTAAGCAATTTTAATGCATTCTGGATAAAAAAAATTACATTTAGGTCATCAATGCATTATAAATACAAGGACTTGGTGCTCTACAAAAGCCATTAAACTTCCTTCTCTGAAATATTTCCCCAGGTTTATATTGTATGCATGCTTGTTTTTCCTCAGGGAAGAAGGCCAGTACAAAGGGCATCTCATTATCATTAATTTTACATATTCAAAATGCAGTAAGAAATGTGTAGCAGCAGAGCCCTCCCTTTTCTGCTGTGGTTTTATCTACCTTTGAAGACCAATTCCAAATTATACCATTCATTATATGGAGCTTTGTGTGGATATGCCTGTAAGCACACATGGATGATGACTATGATGATGACAACTACATGTAAGTACACATACATACATGATAAATCCCTCCCAAAAGTAAATTTATCAAAAAGAAGTATTTAATTTTGCAGAAAGGAGAGTTTCATACCTTTAATTTTGGTGTCTGCAAAAGCCCAGAAAAAAAACTAACGCATACCTGCTCTTCAACTGAATGCACAGAATTTGCTTTTACCCCAGATGTCAAAAAGAGAGCACTTGGAACAATGGACACAAATCATGCAATTTTAATATTAATTTTAAATAGCATTTTAATTTAATCTCTTTCTCCTTCAGAGATCTGTTTTGTACTGATCTGGTAGAGCCAAATTCTGCAGGATTATATTACAGTCTCTTGTAAGCAACCATATTGAAATGAATGGATTTATTTCACATTTACAATTGCTATAATGAGAGTAAAAATTGGCCCCCAGTAATGAAGCTGGTCCAGCCTTGGAAGTGAAGATAAGGGAAAGAGAGTCCAATAAATTTTAAACATCTGAAACTTTTCCAAGATGTTTCTCATGTAACACCAGTAGCATACAAATATTGACTGAGGTACTACTGAATTACCTGGAATGAATAGTTCAAAGACATAAGCAAGATGAGTATCTTTTCTAATCATGTTTGTAAGCCATCCTTTCTAAATACATATAGTTTTGTATTAAAACATGACAGGTAATATATACCATAGAGAAAAGATAGTTTTTCAAATGCTTTATGAGTTCTTATGGGAAAATAGCTGTTATACATGTTTTTTTAAGAAAAGTCATTTCTGCATATCATGTCTTCATATGTCAATGGGTAAGCTGCAAATAGATCAGTAACTGGATGAAAAATTGTAGTGCTGCCCTTCATTTCAAGGGCTGGCAGGTGAGAACTTGCCCTAGTTGGTGGGAATTAGTAAGAAATCCTAAATGCCTGCTTACATCAGGAATGAATCATAGAATCAATCATAGAATGGTTTGGGTTGGAAGGGACTCTAAAGATCATCTAGTTCCAACCCCCCTGCCATAGGCAGGAACACCTTTCACTAGACCAGGTTGCTCAAAGCCCCATCCAACCTGGCCCTGAACGCTTCCAGGGATGGGGCATCCACAACTTCTCTGGGAAACCTGTTCCAGTGCCTCATCACCCCTATAGGGAAGAACTTCTTACTTACAGCTAATCTAAATCTACCCTCTTCCAGTTTAAAGCCATTACCCCTTCTCCTATCACTACATGCCCTTGCAAAAAGTCCCTCTCTGGCTTCCTTGTAGGCCCCCTTTAGGTACTGGAAGTCTGCCCTAAGGTCTCCCTGGAGCCTTCTCTTCTCCAGGCTGAACAAACTCAACTCTCTCAGCCTGTCTTCACAGGAGAGGTGCTCCAGCCCTCTGATCATCTTCGTGGCCTTCCTCTGGACCCACTCCAACAGGTCCATGTCCTTCCTGTGCTGGGGGCCCCAACATAAGAAACAAGCAAATGAAACAAGTCAGGGATTTATCTCCCAGATCAAGTGGCATGGCTCAGTACATATTCATCCAGTTAAGGTCCCCCTTTAAAATATAATCTCTACACCCAAACTGTTAAATAGTGTAGACTCTGTCCTGTACTAACCTGTGAGCCATGCCTAGGAGAAGGCTTATTAGCCCGTGAAAAATTAAGCATGCTAAATACTTAAGAGCAAGGACTGTGTTCAACTGTGTTGTCTTAACTATGCCCTGGCCCATTTAGCAGTGCAGACATTATCTGGAAGCCTGCAGCCCTGCTGGTCCCTCACCATGTCCAGGGTTAGGTGACCCAAGGCATCCACAGCCTGCAGCTTTAGGTGGCCCTGACGCAAGGCACTGTGAGGCTGATACTGGGTCTCCGGCTTCCCTGACACACGGGTAGAAGGCTTCATGCCTCTGGAACCCCAGCTTACCTGGGATTTGACTGCTTGGCTAGGGCTTTGCAGCAGAGACCCTAAAAGCATTTAGGGAGTCAGTAGTTTAAGAGTTTAAGCCTCCTGATGCTCCTTCTCACAGTGAGATGTCTCCACACCCTGGTCTGACTCTCTGGAGGTTGCCTGGGATCCTGGATAGTCCAGGAACCTCTGGAACAGAGATACATGGCAGCATTTTCTTGAAGAAATATCAAAAAAGAAGCCTATTGCTTTTCTAAAGGAATTGTTTCTTTGTTTGCGGAGAGAATTTTGAAACCTCTAACTTGCCTTTTGAATCAAAATTAAAACACTCAAACTGCCAGCATTTCCCAAAGAAAGGAAATCTAGGCTTTGACAAGCTCTAACTCTCAACAATTTCAATCCACCTCAACCCAACACAAGAGTTTCATATATGGGATCTGAACTTTGTGACTCAGATTTTTCCCTACATTTTTCTGGCATCTTCACTTTGTTGCACCTGATTGTGACCTCTGCCTGCTCAGACCTACTGCAGAAACATAACCTGAAATTTTCCATGCCAAATTATTTTTAAGAATAATACTAATTACTCCACCAGCAGCAGAACTAAGGAATCCTGGTTTCCCAGTTTACAGCAATATGTATTTACACACCTTCTCCCACAATAACCACCTATCTCTCTTAGTTCAACTTATCTTTGTCCTTATAGTTTGGGTCGTACTGAAATCAGTACAAACAATAACTGCTCTATGTCAATCTAACACAAAATTTTAAAGTAGTGCTAGTATCAAAATTTTAAAACCCAGTAATTTTCTGAAGGTTTATGACTCAAATCCCTGAAATAAAAGCATTGATCCAAATATGTAATTGACCTATGGCAACACCATAAAATCTTAATTGCTGCAAGACTGAAAGCAATACTTTCTGTAATCAATGAATCAGACTTCCTGCAACTTATTTATTGCAAACCCCTGCTTAAATGATTTAGAGCTTGCAACATAAAACAAGGATATAATTAAAGAAGAGAACCTATTTCTAACAGCACATTCATTTTTGAAAGCCATCCAGTCACTTGATACATGTAATGTAAGCAGATCCAACAGAGACAGTGGTGATCTTTAAACTGACCTGCAAAGTTCCTACACAGCTCTAGCTGGGAGTGATATGAGGGGTTCAGACTCCCAGGCACTTTTCCCCCCACTATTTTTACTTCATTTACCCTGGCTGAGAAGTCATGGGGAAACTGATTCTAAAACAATGGGTCTTTAGCCTCTCTAAAAGCTAGAACTCCTTTAAAAAGGGCAAGGTTTAACATTCAGAATCAGTCGCCTGGAAAAAAAATCCATCATACAAAATTAATGTTCAAGATATAGTATGTGCTGGAAAAGGTCTGGGCCACTTTAGGTCTGAACTGAGTATAGACCTGAAGTCAAACATAATCCTTATCTGCAATTCCAGGTCAGTCCAATTCTATTTTCAAATTATTTATCTGTTCGAGTATTGAGATAGTGCTCCATGGTGGCATCATGATTCTCACATGACAGGGCATCTGCCAGAACAACCTCCCAACCATGAGCCACAGAGTATTCCTGGGGCAGTACTGGACAGTGCTAAGATACTCATTAGTCCAAAACCAGCTATTGCTACCAGGTGCAATGGCTATAGAGGCTTTCTCTAGAAGAGGAGAGATCTGAACTCAAGTCCTTGTTTAATGAATACATGTGTTTTATTAAAGTCCTGGGTTCTTGAGGAAAAGGGTAGGCATGAGATTACTGTATTAGCTCTGCAGGCAAAAAGAGTTGCATTACATGCCTGGACACTGACAGGTCTTTGGTGTGACTAAGGCACCTAGAGCACAGCAAGATGAGGACACAGCTGCTTCTGGGCATGCCCAAGGAACAGACCTCAGGCACCTTGGAAGTGTAGACACCTGCCGACCTTCAGTACCTCCAGGGACAGGGAAGCATCTGACTAGAGATTCTGGGGGTTTGGGTTTTTTTTTCTTTTTAAGTAATGTCTCTTGTGCCTCATTTCTCATTTTATAAAAATTTGGATTCCAATACATCTTTCCTTTGCAGTGTCAGAAGATATGCATGTTTGGGAAAAAACAAACCCAGAACTGTGCCAAAAAGAAACTGTGACTGGAATGATCAGAGCAAATAAAAAATATTTGGAGCGGTAAAGAGATTTATATGCTAACAATGATTTTGGACACTCTATCCTTACCTTCAGGAGTCTGACATTCATGACCAGATACATTTATTATTTTACTCAAATATTTACAACATTTTACTTATTTCCAGATTGTACATATCCTACACATACCATGATTCATGAGTTAAATTGTATGATACTGATGTTTTTATTACTGTAAAGTTTATAAACTCTATCGAACAAATACTGAAATTCATCTCATGCAAACTTTATGCTAGAAAACTTTATCACTTAAACAGTTACCCAAACTGAACGCAAAAAGGACAAGACCAAAGGAACTGACTCAAACATTCGAAAGATTATTGAAAGTAATTGTGGGTTTGGGTTTTGTTTTCTTTACCCTCTATCATTTGTACCTTGTATTTAGCAAAGCCAGTGGATAAAGCCAAAGTAAGAGGACAGAGTGAAATCTCTATGCTCAAAAAGCTGAATATCCAGGTGTGGTTTCTTACTTAAGCAAGCTGCAAATATATATTTCTACTCCGACAAAAAGCTGCATAGAAGAAAAGATAACATCATCTTTTGTGACTTAAGAAAGCACTCCTGTATTCCCTTTCACTCGGTCCTCACACAAATTAGATTTGGGACTTTTTTTTTTTTTTTCCTTGGTGATGCTGTGGTGTATCTCTACATTTGAGCAGCCGCTGAATCTTGCTTTACATTCACAGTAGATAGCGATATAGTTTATGCTGATCTTTTTCTCCTGTGGGAGTTTTTCCATTGGTCAAACAACAGCTTTCAAGGAAACTCCAAAACAGGTCCTGTACATGGTACTATTTGTGGCCTCTTTGTCTGGGGATAATATTTCATCATTTTTTCACTGTGTTTTGCTTTACTTTTGTATGTACTGTAGTTTCAGCCCCTCAGGAGACACTCCACAGAATCTGTTGCTTAGTAATAGTAACCTTCATGGAAATTAGCTTGAACTTCAAAAGAACAAAACCTCTTTCATTAGTCACAGGTTTTCAGATAATGAATTCCTCTGAGAAAATGGATTAGAAAAGACAGCCTTCCAGAATCAAGTACCACCAATGTTGACTTAAGATGAATTACAAAGGTTAGTGATGCTCTTGAAAGGGACATTTCTTTGTACCCCTTAAATTATGTTCAAGATTCTTTCTACTAATACCCAGGCTCACCTTGACAATGGCACTAATACAGTGAAGTTTTATGCAAGTGGAATCAACCTCTCATACAGAATAAAGCCAGAAAGAATTACTGCGGTCATATAGTCTAGCCTCCTGTGTAATATAAATGAAGAAATTAATTACTGTCCTAACAAAAGCACCTCTTAAAGAAAAAACCAAACTCAAATATAAAATGCTTTTTGAATTTTTCTTTTTCCTTAAAGACCTCCTTTAGTTAAAAGAACTCCTGTCGCAAGGTAAGGAAGAAGGGTTAAGGACCAGAGAAGCACCAGAAGAGCTGCAGACTCCCATTGAGAGGGTCAGAGATAGGGACCTGCATCCTCTGTGCTGTGAGTGGAGAGTCAGCCACCTCCACGGGCTGTCTCAGGCCATCCACATGACAGGAAAACAGCTGCACAGAGCTGCTTAGTGCAAATGCTTGGCAGGACTGACACATTCCTGTTGAAGTCCTGGCTTCCATCCCCCACTGCACCTACCTGAAATCCTACAACTCCGTTTCATTTGGAGGAAGGCAGGGACCTAACTACAAAGAACTCATCTTCTTTAAAACACAGCCACAGGGAAAGGGACTAATCTCTCAGTCCGATGGTTAGTGCATTGTGCTGAAGAGTCAAAATGAGGTCTGATTGCCTCTCCCACCACTTACCTGGGAGCCACAGCACAGTGCAAGAAGCAGCAAAAGCTTTGTGGGGCCAGAATGTGGGGCGCAGGGATGAGTGAGATGCTGGTGCCCGGAGACCAGCACACTTGAAGCCTCAGCTCCCACCTATGTTTACAGGATTGCTAATGCATTTCACATCAGGTAAAAAACAAAAAAACTGAAACTGAACAACAACTGAAATCAGCTAGGCAGTTAGGACTGTCTTCAAAGTTTCCAGCCTGCCCAGATTTGTAGGCTGCACAGTCAGGCCCCCTCAAGTGAGTCCCTAGGCTTCTTTCTTACTTTCCATTTAGTCTTATAAATCTCACATTGCTCCCTCTATCTGGTCTAACAAAACAGAGAGGAGAGCAGCTCAGTCTATGCAATGATGCCTCCTGGATTTCTAAATTTGAAATAACAGAAACAGAATAATTACTAGAACTTAAAAAAATCATGCTAGAAGGCTGGGTAATTTTAGAAGTGACTTTATAAAATCTTGTCTACACTGGAACATGAGAAATCAAAGACCAAGTAATTAAAGGTACAAAAGTAATGCATTCTAGCTGACCAATGCTAAATCTCAGTGTAGATGTTCTCACACAGAAGCAAAGTGGTCTAATTCCTTCAGACAAATTGGACCAAACTGAGGCCCGTTTACTTTGCAGGAGAAAATCCACACCGTGGTTAAAGGTGTGGGTATTTAGCACCTCTTGTCTACAAAGAAGCACTGGAGGAAGTGGATCAAGTTCCAACATGCACAATTTTTTTTCCAGTGCAGTTATCACCAGAAATCACAGAAAAGACAACAGGTAGATTCAGATACTTTAGAACATCAAAAGGTAGAGCCTTAAAGCCCTGTTTATTTTCCTTTGACCCTAATGCTCATAGGTGCCCAAGCTTCCCACATTAAAATTCCTTAATTGGTTTGGGGTGAGATTAATCTGACCGACTGCGAACATGTACCTCTCAACACTCCAGGTTTCCGTCTTAATCAGTGGAGAGACACTGGCTTTTCCGGACTGTTTCTCTCACTCCTTTTGGAAAGTAAACATCAAAAATAGCTCTTATAAATCATACCTGAAAACTTCCACTCATCTCCACTGACTGCAAAGGAGCCTCGAGTGATCAGTGGAGCTGTCCACGCTATAGATAGCTAAAATATCACAGATGTATCCCATCGTATACATCTGCTTCTGCATACGCCCAGAAGTACTGCAGCACTGACAGCAGTGAACAATGAAATGCCCATCTCAAACGGTAATTTACAAAATAGGCTTTACATTATCTACATCACATGAGAAGGTCCATCCATAGGTATTGTCAGAGCTCAACCAACAGCTAAGGCTGCAAAAAAACCCATAACTAAGGCAAAAGTCTTGGTAGACCACTCCCTTAACCTAATAATGCAGTAGTGAAGATATTTAGGAAGGAGATATGATTTCAGTTGCTCTCAGGATCCCCGAGGATTTAAACAGTCTCTCCTGAATGCTTTAATCAGTGGATTATTACCTTATCTGACTGACGTAAGAACAGAAAGGGCACTCTCACTCCCTCTTGTAAAAGCTGTTTCACTTTGAACAGAATAACTACTCACTGGAAGAGACACATACGTGCGCTGGGGTAGTTACTGCACGTGATGGGGAGAACCTGGCTTCCACTGCTGCTCTCCCAAAAACCTAACTGTGAAACTCTACACCACCTTGTATCAAATGGCGGCTGGAACACAGCCTTCCGCTTTCTTGTGAGTACGCTCGCTCCTTCTCTGTGGCCCGAGGAGTATTAAGTGTGGAAGAGTCCACAGGAGGGACTGACGGTAACTCCCATCTCTTCCAGAACACACTGCAGCATACAGGCTGATACATGATGGCTTCAAATCTCGTCCAGGGAGGAAGGGAAGGAAATCCAAGTCCAGGAAAACAAATTACTATTCTCACAGTTAAAGCCTCAATAAAGAAGCAAAAGATCATGGAAAAGATGCCACTTCATCTCTCCTTCTTTGAAAGGAATGATTTTTTCAGAAAAAGATAGCACTAACACCCCAAAGAACAGCAGGGCTTAAACTATACTTTAGCACTGAGATTTTTGTGTAAGCTTCAGTAGCTCCCTCTTCCCATCCCAGGTGTTTAGGCAATACCCTCAGTCACCAAAATCTCCCCTCTGTCTTTGACACATAGCCTAGGCCTGGTAAATCAAAAGGAGACACTGTTAAATTCACCACAGCTGTGACTGCATCCCCTTTGGAGATCAGATTAACTGACTCTTGGAGGAATAGACCTTCTCTTTCAACAGACAGGGCAGTTTTAGTGCAAATCCTACTTATGTTGGTGAACAGGCTTAATTTTATTTCAGGTCAACCACAGCAGTTTGAATTGCAGTATTCTATTTAAGGCAGAGCACCAGTTAAAAAGGAGTATGTCTCATTATTGCTGTGTTCTGCACCCACACACCAGCAAAGCTGCTTATCTAGACAGCATAATAAAACAGGAACAAGTTCTACTTTGGTATTTATGAATTTTATCATTTATCTGCAGTACTGTTAGTGATTTGATATTGAGCTGCATTCACTGTCACACAATAAAGTAGAACAACACAATGCAATATTCTGTGCATCAAGTATCCATAACTCCATTTTAAAAACAAACACCAGCTCTGTAAGGGGCATTTGAGAAGTATCACCCACTACAACTCACAGTTTCCTCCACCACACAGTGCAGTCACCAACTTACAGCTCTTTTCCTCCTCATATCCGAGCAGAGTTGTGACTGGCTTCATGGACACCATTTTTGTTTAAGAGCAAGCTGTAGGAACTTTTGTTCTGGTGGATGCTCACCAGCAGGTCCTGTGCCTAGGGCACTCACAGAGACACAAGTCAGCTGAGGGATTCTTGTTCAGCCACGAATCACTGTTGTAGCTCAGCTGCCGAAAGATGAGTATGCAATAAAGCCTGTAACACTACTGGGGATAAAACCAGAATCCTGCACTAGCACCAGAGGCAAATGCACGTGCTCTTGTAACACCTCTTCCCTGACAGCCCAAATCTTATAACCAAAGGTGGTAAAACTCACCCTCAGCCTGTCACAGATGGTCCAACCTGTACTCAAGATGGGAGGGAGCGGCACTAGGTGAAAGAGGTTTGCTGGCTCCACAGCTTCTCCAGGCACCTCCACCTCCTCCTGCCACCAGCACCAGTGTCTCCCGCCACCACCGTACCTGCTGCAACACAGCAGCGCAGAAGGTTCAGGGAGGTGTAGGGGATGAGGAGAGGAGAAGGGAGGAAAAAGGGGTTGTTGCAGAGGTACAAGGAAGAAGTCTCAAAATTAGGCATGTGGGCGGCTGAGCAAGGCCATTCTCAAGCAACTGGAAATACCCAATCCCTCTCAGGCATTCTTTAGGGACATGCCTTGACTCTTTATCATTTAGAGAAATTACTCCAGCAGAATAGCTGCTAAATCATTAGTAAGCTGAAAAATTTCCCCAAAACAGCCAAGATGCTGAACATTTTTCATTCTACTAATATGGAAAATAAACCATCACATACAAACATGGACCACCTGAATCATAAAGGTCACTGTCTTGTGTTGAAATGAATCATGCCATGCAGTACCACTGCCTGTCTTATTTATCGCATAAGACGATCTTAATCACTCAGTCCTAGCTTAAAGGTAGTACATCCAGTTCAAGTAGTATTTTTAGGAAAGTTATTTTCTTTTTAGGCTTCCTCTCTCTTCTGCTGGATATTATTTTATTTGTTTTAGATACATTGACACATCTCTACCCCAATGCCTCAGAAAAGACCATTCTGTAAATTCTTTACACAAGAAATATTTTGGCTTAAACAAAACCATCTAAATCAGGCAAACAATCTTTGTTATTTAATATACAGATAAAATAAATAAAGTGTTTGAAACTATGAAGTTAGGCATTAAATCCAAGAAACCTGTAAATGCACAAAGATAGAGTAATTCTATAGACTTTTGCTGTATGTTTGTAGAATTTTTTTTTTTTTTTTTTTTTTGTTTCTCAGGTATTTTCACAGGTGTAATATGTACAGAAAAGACAATGCCATTCTACTTAACAGCTTGTTTTAAAACAGTAATTCAAGGTTTCTCCACATCAGAAAATAACTACTCCTCAAAACCAATCAAACTAGTTCGTAATGGCAAAGTAGTGGCTCCTGGAAAACTGGGCTTAAATTCCTCACCATTCCAACTGCAACAAACTTGTGCTCTGAATTTTTATTTTTCACATAAAAATAAATCAAAGTCTCTTTCAAAGAGGGCATTGTTGAATGATTTGAGAATTAAAAGCCTCAAACAGTTGCAGAAAGACCACTGAAATCTTGCAGTTGTTTATGCATATGTCCAAATAAAAGAAAATACAAAAGCATTAAGCATACAAGGGAAAAAAACAGTAACAGAAAGCAGTAAGAGGCAAAACAACTTTCTTCTCTATATACATAAATATTTTTTACGAGTAACAAGAAATGTCAAAAATACACAACTGAGTACAAAAGAATCATTTTAGCAAAGGATTTGTACAAATGAGACTTATGTAAGCAGCATGCTTTGACAGAATGAATTAAACTGCAACATAATTCAAAATACATTCATTTCACTCCTCCATACCAAAGATTTCTGAAAATGTAACATGAGGGAATACAGTTTAGTAATGAGTACCATTTCTGGAGAGGAAGAAAATTATAATTCCCCAGTAGAATCAAGAAGGATCAATTTCAGGTTTTAAAATCCTTGGTCTTGGTCAAGGTCAAGCCCACTAAAATGCCTCAGCAGCCCCGATCCTGCCAACACATATGTGTTTTAACATTACAACTGTTAGCAAGGTTATGCTGATCTTGGCAGGATCACAGACAGCAAGACTGAGCAGTTTAGCAGTCTTCAACTTGGTCCTAAGACTTCAGCTGTAATTATCAAGGCACTGCTCTAAAGACAGTATATTAGACATAATAGCCCAAATGGTTCTGTAAACACATAATTACTTCTTTGTCACCTTGTTCCTTTTTCTGAAGACCCTTTTGTTCACTGTATGCTCTGTTCACCTCTAAAACCTGGTAAGTGTGAGTACTGTATCACCATGTAAGTCACCTGTGAATTTGGGCCACACAGTTTGAAGTTTTTTTTCTCCAAGTATCAGCTCTGAGTGGAAACTCTGTTACAGTCAATGTAAACAAACACTAAATTATCAAGACAAATTAACTTTCTTTGATGTCTGCAATTTCTGCTTCACAGCCAGTACTTATCCGAGATTATGAAATCTCCACAAAATGTTTTCCCCTTCAAGAAAGTAATTTCACTAACTTTCCTCTATTACTCATCATCTTTCCTTCTTGAATTACCATGTTTTACAACATTCATTCAAACCTCTTACGTTATAGCTCTGGAAGACAGCAAAAATACCTGTTCCTGCCATCTTAGACAGTGTATGCTCTCACTGTATTACATTAGCTTTAAGCACAATCTTGCAGCTTTCAGAGATAAGCAAGCATGACAGCTCTGAAACAGAAAATCCATACTAACCAGGTCATAAACTTCCACTATCAATGTAAATGTAATTGAGAAATAAAAGCTATACTGCAAAGATACTCTAAACCACTCTGTTTTACAGCTAAACTCCTTTACTGCCTGTCATTTTGATTTGAAAAATCTGTACCATCATCAGTGCAGTTGACAAGAAATGGAACGCATGGACATCAATAACATCGCCACTGCCTGGGTGCTTTTACATGTAACCCACAAGCTTAGCTAGCAGCTTTTTTTAAAAAATGAAATTACTAAATTCAAAATTGTTCCTTTTATACTCCTAAAATTTAAATATTGCCAACACTTTTACTGACAGTAGTCAACGAGAAGAACAGAGATAAGTCTTAAAACTAGTTCTTCACTGAAGGCCTAAATAAAATCTGGGGTGTAAATGCTTAGCTGGCCTCAGGAAGCAAGCAGTCCCTGGACATCCACACAGGACAGGGCATTTCCTTCCTACACGTACTTATGTGTAGGAAGGAAAAGTCCTATATTGTATGGATAGATAGAAATAGATAAAATTGCTATTATTTGCTCCTCAGGTACAAGAACAATGAAGAGGTCCCCATGCTTTGGGGTACTGAAAGAGAGATGGAAGGAAGAGAAAACAAACCCTAGCCCTGGCTGATGAGTTTGTTGTACGTTAACCCTCCTGTACTCAGCCACAGACAGCCCCAAAAAGCCACTGCAAGGACACACAAATTCTGCAGGCATTCTTCCCCAGCCTCAGAGCAACTGGGGATCTCACTTCAAAGCCCAAACCTAAGTCTTAATTTTACTTACCTCATATTAAATATTTATTTAGCTGATTAAAAAAAAAAAAAAAAAAAAAAGATAAAGTCTGAGTCTGGATTGCTACCATCAAGGAAAAGCTTTGCCTTTCTGCTTTCCAGGCAGGTACCGAGACATTAATCAGAAAGGTGATTTGGCATTTGAGGGAAAGAAGCTGATGCTTAACAGATGAGAACAGCAGAGTAAACTCTTGAGGCAGCAGGCACTGTAGAGGAAAAGGGGCAACGAAAAATCAATGTAAAGTAGTATCAGAGGGAAAAGGGGACTTTAACTTACATCCCCAGCAAACTCTGCTGGCCAACTAGTGTAAGGGGTAATGGCTTTAAACTGAAAGAGGGTGGATTTAGATTAGATGTAAGGAAGAAGTTCTTCCCTGTGAGGGTGGTGAGGCACTGGAACAGGTTGCCCAAAGAAGTTGTGGATGCCCCATCCCTGGAAGTGTTCAAGGCCAGGTTGGATGGGGCTTTGAGCAACCTGGTTTAGGGGAAGATGTCCCTGCCCGTGGCAGGGGGGTTGGAACTAGATGATCTTTAAGGTCTCTTCCAACCCAAACCATTCTGTGGTTCTATGATTATCAGTTTATGGTTTCAGTCTAATACTTAAACTGGAAAACAAGCAAGTTGAGGATTTTTTTCCCTGTAATTACTATGTAAACTAAGTCCCAGCCTCAACTATGATTCATGGGCTATTTGTTTGCTGGTTTACCCTACTATTTCTAATTCTATCCCAATGAATGCCTGACAGCATGATTTCAGCAGTGTAGAGCACAGCTAGTCTTACATGAGCTCCAAGCAGAAACAGCATTATATCGTACCAACACAGTATAAATTGTAGGCCCAAAGTCACAATTTCAGAAAGGTTTTCAGGCATACCATCAGGTTTGGACAGCTTGTAACAGCCTAGAGTAACAAGTACAGCCACCCTTTCCCCTGTGACAATTTTCATATGTACTCTGTTTTTCTAAATATTGTGTTAGCCTAAACCTCAGGACGTGGTATTTTCATTGCTTTCTTTCCTTTTCATTCCTCCATTTTCTCCTTCCAACTCCCTTTATAACTGAGCAGTTAATGTTACTTTTGATCAATTGTTAGAAAAACAGCAAATCTATGACTGTACGTGTAGCTATACCGACATAAATTGCCCTCCTAGAGCTTACATGGGTCTTTCATTGAAATTCACCACTATAACAAATAATAATAATAATAATAATAATACCCCTTCAATACAGAACAAAATATCCCAATGAACAAATTCTATAGTAAATTTTGTAAAGTGCACAAAATATTAATGGAAATATTAACAAAAAGAAAAATGTTTTCTAGCGTTACCATGAAAACTTCTAAAATATTGTTAAAATTAAATAGAAGTAATCTAATGAGACTTTTTGGCTCTAATATATTGGCAGACAGCAGCAACATTTTCCAGAAAAGTTACACCAACTAAATATACTGTATCTTAGCAGCATAAAAAGTTCCTACAATTAGATGCAATTGCAGGCCTAGTAAGCATACACCTGACAATGTTACAAATGTAGTTTTCATTTAAAAGAATGGATTTCCATGGAATCCTAGAGGTAACATTTGTTATTTTGTTTACATTGTATTCTGGTAGTAAACCCAACGATAACCAATCACCTTCCCTCCCTCTATGTTTCCTCCCCAAATTGCACAGAGTACTGGAAAATTTAATCAAGTTGTAAGATATGGCCAGACTGAAGAAGCCATATTAAACAAAACAAAAAATTCAACCTAAAGCCTAAAAACAAATAATCCCAGAAAATAACAATCATTGTCAAACAACCGCAGCTTCACACTACCGACCGATGCTCCCCACACACATAGATGGCACTGGGTCGAATGCGTCGCCTTGTATGGCCAGGTAGCTGTGGCAAAAACTTGAAGTATTTGGGCATCAAGTCCAAGCATGCATCATGAAACTTCTTAATCCTCCAGTAGTAAATCAGTGGGTTCAGTGCAGACTTGAGGTAGCAGAGCCAAAGGAGCCAAGTGCTTATCTCAAAAAAGTTGTGCTTGTAATAGAAGTGGCTGTTGAATGTGGCAATAAGGCTGTAAGTGGTGAAGGGTGCCCAACAGACTATGAAGACAAGGAACAAAATCAAGATGGTTGTGAAGGCACGAGTTTTAAAGCTCATATCAATATTCATCTGAAAAGGTCTCTGTAAGCTCATGAGACCAAGTTTGCTGGCCTGGCTGAGGCATATGCTATCAGGGTGGCTATGGATACGAACTGCATTGTGGCGGACAGTGTTGAGTATGCCCATAAAAGAATACAGCATTACCAGGAATGGGATAAAAAAAGAAATTAGCAAGACAACTATCACGTAGGCTCGGTAACCTGGGCTTGTAGAGTAGCCAAAAACACACTGAGGTGCTCTCGAGGGTATGTGCAGATTAGGATTGCCTATTGATAATGGAAAAGCAACAACAAAGGATGCCGCCCAGGAAATCACAATGAGAATCTTTGCACGGTAAGGGTTCAGTTTATCTTGCCTCTGAACTATGATAAGAAATCGGTCAATACTAATAATGAGAAGAATGGCTACCCCCTCTATGACAAAAACCCAGAAGAACATGGCAGAGACTCTGCAGAATATATCCCCAAAAATCCACTGAGTGGTAATGATTGTTATCAGAGCAAAAGGCATATTCAGCACTGCCAGCAGCATGTCTGCAAAAGCCAGGCTTGCTAAGAGGATGTTAATTGCAGATCGCATAGCTGCCTTCTGGTAGACCATGAGGCAGACAACAAAGTTTCCAAGGAAAGAAACCAATAGGATAAATATCATAGCAGCAGAAAGAATGATCTGGAGTGGCAAACTCAAGCTCCTGAAAACTTCTTGCGATGGCAGGATAGCTGTAGTGTTTACCAGAAAAGTACTTCTCTCAGTGGTAAGCACGGCACCTGAACTATATCTCAATGGCTGTGTTGTGCCACTATGAAGCAAGAACTTGGGAGTGGTAAAATTCATATAGGCATTTTCATAAACAATAAAAGTAGCATTTGAGGTCCCAGAGTGGGCCAGCGTCAACATTGCTGAGAAAACCATTGCTTCAGGAGAAATGAAAGCACAACCGTAGGTCTTCAAGGCATTTCATCTTGTTCAGGCAGTATCTTATTCCTGGTTATTTAACAAATCAAAATTCAGCGTCTGAAAGCATCAAAGTTCTTAAATTCATGTCAATATTTCCATCTGAAAAAGAAGACAGAAATTTAAAGAAACAAAGTAAGACTCTCCAAAACCAATGGGAACCAAACGATTCCTCTGCTTTCCTTAATGACAAAAGGATCCTTCATACGTATTTATACTTTAGGTCAACACTATTTACTTAAACACCAGTCACAGGAGCCTCATAATATTTGGTCTTTTTCTTATAGATCCTGCTCCTGTAGTCTTACTGATACTGTACTATACTCTCACTCACCAAGCTTTTTTTTCCTACTATAACAAGGATTGGAAAACTTTTGTGTTTGAAAAAAAACTTTACTGATTTAGCGTGAATAAATCAAATCAGTACCTTTATTTAAATCTCATAATTTTTAAACTAACTTCATTATTTTGTTTTGAAATTGCCTACAACCGGAAACCTTAATAACATTTCCAAATGGATGATACTGATACTATTTAAGCTATCTGCCTGTTTGGTAAGCACTGAAAAGTCTACCTGTCTGAGCTATCCTACATAAAAAAGAATCCTTGGTTCCATGTCAGTTAGCAGCAGCAGATGCCTCAGGAAAAACATGTAAAACATCCTAATCTGTTATTAATTATGAAATAACTTGACCACAGGATTAAAGTATTTCTCAATTTGTTTCATTTAGTGACCGACTCATATCAAGGTGTGGGAAACTAACCCTTCTTCAGTTGCTACAGCCCTTCCTCCTGCAGCAAGCTTTCCTGCTTTCACTGGTCTAGACACGTCTTTGTTAACTCATCTTGGTATCCCATATAATTTAACCGTGTGCACCCTCTTTTTTCTTGTAAATCTAATCCTTAAACATTCTGCTGAACTCCCTCCCTCCTCATTATGCTGATACAATGCAACATTTCCTTTTATAGTTTAGGTGTACTGTCTTGTACTATTATTACATGTATTGTATTATTACATGTCCTGTTCTTACAGACAAATAAAATGCAAAGGCGTTGAGAGTTGTCTCCCCTTTTCAGTGCTAGCTCATCATAGAACTCCTCCCCTCTCTCTGGCACTATTAAATTAAACGTTCCCAGAGACTCTGGCATCTGATCAAGCTGGAAACAGAAGGATTCTATGCCCTTTTAAAAAAAAGAGATCACCATAGCCAGAAACATAAAGTGGGATTCACCTCATTCATTCTGGATGGCTGTAATAGTCACTTCAGGCTGTTTTCATGTTTTTAGTCAGAAGAGGGATATAGGCATCTTCAGAGGGCAATCTATCTCCTCCATCTCTGCACATGGTGACAAGCTTGTGCTACTAACTCAAGAAGCTTATGTTTGGTAACACAAATGCTGCCAGCAGTATTTATGCAGGTTCTGTTTGGTATCAACATTGGGCAAAAGTGAAGGGAGGAAGGAATGTTTTTACAAATTTACACAAGGACCACATGCTTTGTGGAGGATCAAAAGTTTACTCTTCCCTGGATAATACTTCAACAAAGAAATGAACTGTAAGACAACAAAGTCTAACCTATGTCTCCAGTTCGGACTTCTAGCAATCCGAATGCAAGCCTGCTCAGGCTACTGCCAAGGATTCATCAAGGATCATCAGCACTATGAGCCGCTCCTCTCATTCCCTGGCAAAGCTCTTCCCTTGCTATCTGCAAGCTCAATATTGCTAGATGATTTTCAGGGCCACACCACCTTCAGCATGTTTTCTAAGACAAATTATTAATGTCTCTGTCTCCTTTAATGTTCAACGGTATCATGAAGGGATATTATTATAAACATCCTAATTTCATTGAGCCTGTGGTGGGTTGACCCTGGCGGGACAACCAGGTGTCCACCAAAGCTGCTCTATCACTCCCCTCCTCAGCTGGACAAGGGAGAGAAAATATACTAAAAGGCTCATGGGTCGAGATAAGGACAAGGAGAGATCACTCACCAATTACCGTCACAGCCAAAACCAGACTCAACTTGGGGAAATTAGCTTAATTTATTGCCAATCAAATCAAAACAGGATAATGAGAAATAAACCAAATCTTAAAACACCTTCCCCCCACCCCTCCCTCCTTCCCAGGCTTAAATTTACTCCTGAATTCTCTACCTCCTCCACCCAAGCAGTGCAGGGGGACAAGGAGTGGGGGTTGTGGTCAGTTCATCACACGTTGTCTCTGCTACTCCTTCCTCCTCAGGGGCAGGACACCTCACACTCTTCCCCTGCATGGGGCCCCTCCCACTGGAGACCTTCTCCAATGTGAATCCTTCCCACAGGCTGCAGTTCTTCATGAACTGGTCCAGCATGGGTCCCTCCCACAGGCTGCAGTCCTTCAGGTACAGACTGCTCCAGCGTGGGTCCCCCACACGGTCACAAGTCCTGCCAGAAAACCTGCTCCAGCCTGGGCTCCTCTCTCCACAGATCCACAGGTCCTGCCAGGAGCCTGCTCCAGCATGGGCTTCCCACGGGGTCACAGCCTCCTTCGGGCACCCACCTGCTCCAGCGTGGGGTCCTCCACGGGCTGCAGGTGGATATCTGCTCCACCGTGGACCTTCATGGACTGCAGGGGGACAGCCTGCCTCACCATGGTCTTCCCCACAGGCTGCAGGGGAATCTCTGCTCCGGCACCTGGAGCACCTCCTCCCCCTCCTTCTTCACTGACCTGGGTGTCTGCAGGGTTGTTTCTCTCACATATTCTCCCTCCTCTCTCTAGCTGCAACTGCTGTTGCACAGTAACTTTTTCCCATCTTAAATCTGTTCTCCCAGAGGCACTGCCACTGTCCCTGATGGCCTCAACCTTGACCAGCGGCGAGTCCATCTTGGAGCCAGCTGGCATTGGTTCCATTGGACATAGGGGAAGCTTCTAGCAGCTTCTCACAGAAGCCACCCCTGTAGCCCCCCCACTACCAAAACCTTGTCATGCAAACCCAATACAGAGTCATACAAAATTCCACTTTCTAGAGGTCTTCCTGCTTGAATGGGAGGGGATGTCACAATTTTCTATTTTATCCTATTATATTTTGAACATTCTTAAATTCAGCAGAAGTGTACTAAGTATGTACGTTGACATTTTGCAAAAATGCCAAATTTTGTTAACTTTATTCTAGATTTTCCTTTTGTCTCCATTCTCTCCCTTTCATTTTTATTTTACAGTACCTCTTCTAGAGAAATCCTCAATGTTAATTACAGGCTAGAGTATATAGAGTAGCCAAAACTTTTCTTTCATTGGTCTTTATAAACTTTTTCTTTACTAGTCTTCTTTAACATATTTGTTAGAATAAAATCTGTAACCAACAGCAGAAAGGTTAACACAGCTTTCCAAGATAAATAAGCAAGGATTTTAGCAATGAACATGAAAATCTCACCCAAATTTCCACCAAAGTTTATGACTCCACAGACCAAGAACACTGAAGAGGGAAGAAATCTGTAGCGTTCTGCAGGGACTGCAAAAGAGCATAAATTTAACAAATAATTATGGATTTAAAATCATGGAGTACAGAAAATTAGATCCCCAGGGCAGTATCTTTTAGAGTTCTATAAGCAATAAGCCAGCAAAGGTAACTTTTGCATTTCTGATTGGTTTTGACAAGGTCTCTCCACCAAGGCTCTAAAAGAAATTAATCTGCCATTAGATAAATGTAAAGCCCTCTCACAGACAATCAGTTTAAAATAGGAAACACAAGAAGCAGCAGTTTTGCAGTTGAAAAAGGTCACCAGAATGATCCTACAAAGAAAATCTATATTGGGCTTCAAGCTCTTCAACCTATAGGAGAGAAGGAATGTGAAATCACAACATTTGCTATGATGAACATAAACTGTTTTCAGAGCAATTTAATAAAAACAAAGGTCAACTATAAAGAGCTACAGAAGGATCTCATGATGGTTAGTGGCAAGCTAATAGACTGACAGATAGAATTCACTGCTGCTAGAGATAAAGCTATGCATGTATAGAAAAAAGGTTATCTGCACAGTAACAGATGCTAAACCAACAATTACCATCCAGAAGAAAAACGGATCTTCAAGTTTTGATAGTCTACTGTAGGAAAACATCAGCCAAGTGTTCAAAATTGTTAGCAAAGAAACCAAGAAGAAAAGCAGGAGCTATCTACATACACTGTATAGTTATATACACTACCTGCTACAATACACATCCACAGCACCTTTTATTTTCAGTACTATGTTCAGTTGTGCTCCACCTGATCTCCATTCAAAAGTGACTAAAAAAAAAGTTATCATAGAGGTCTACAGAATAGTTAGTGGCACGGGAAAAGTGAATGATTGCGGTCTCTCATAATATAAGAATAGAAAAAGCCAAAGGAATCAAAAAATCCCAGAATGGCTGAGGTTGGAAGGGACCTCTGGAAGTCATCTTGTTCAACCCCTCTGCTCAAGCAGGGCCACCTAGAGTCAGTTGCCCAGGACCATGCCTAGATGGCTGCTGAGTGCCCCCATGGATGGAGACTCCACAACCTCTCTGGGAAACCTGTGCCAGTGCTCAGTCACCCTCATGGTAAAAAAAGTATTTCCTGATGTTCAGGGGGAACCTCCAGTGTGTCAAATTGTGACCACTGCCTCTGGCCCTGCCACTGGGCACCACTGAAAAGAGCCTGTCCTCTTTGCACTCTCCCTACAGGTATTTATATATATTGATAAGATCCCCCTGAGCCTTCTCTGCTCCAGGCTGAACAGTCCGAGCTCTCTCAGCCTTTCCTCATAGAAGAGATGCACCAGTCTTGTCACCACCTTTGTAGCTCTTCACTGGACTCTATTTAGTATGTGCATGTTTCTCTTGAACTGAGAAGCCCAGAACTGGAAATGATTTCACAATTAATTGTGAAAATACTTGCCACAGGATGCTGTGGATGCCATAGAGCTGCTGTGGATTTAGAAGGCAATTTAGGACATGTTTCACATGATCTTTATACAGATGTCCATGTCAGGAAGAGGTGAACCACCCTCATGAAGCACCTATCTCCCTCTGCTGACTGCAAAGGGTACATAGCCATCTGATTTGAATACAGACATTTTGAGCACATACATGCAGTTACCTGACCAACTTTATATAAAACAGAATTTGCTCACTTAGGTTAATTTTACAGCTCTTTAAACATATTTATGCAACACAACTTTACACTCTGCAGTATGGAGTTCAGCAGAGCCTTAGACAATAACATGTATCATAAAAGCTCTAAAGAGAAAAAACCAAAACAAACAAACTGCAAAAATTCCAAGGTAAAGAATCAAAGTTTTAGAAAATACTGCTTTATGACAAATTGTCCTTCTAAACAGAAGGAATCAGACAAGGGGAGCAGGAGCAAGTAAGTGTTCTGCACCCTTAATTTAGTCAAAAAGATTGTGCTACCCTGCATTTCTCAAGCCAGCAGCATCCAGTATATAGCAAAGGACAAAGGACTCACAGGTATCTATAGACTATTCCTAACAAATCCAGAAAAAGTGACTAAGAATCTCATGTGTGTTCTGACACCATCCCAGCTCTCTAAGCAAATAGCTACTTCCCGTTTTGTGCTTTCTCCCCTCAGTGTGAAGCTTGTATGCTTTCCTGTACAGTGGTAAGAGAAGAGGAGGAGAATGACCTCATGCAAGCTGCTGCCTGGACCTAGCCAAGTGCTTGAAGTGGGAAGCAAGCATTAGCCATTTGGCTGTTGCATAAGTTATCAGCCATATCTTATTTTCAAGAAGGACGAAAGAGCAAGTGGTGATCAGCTGTTGCAAACAAGACACCTAACCTAGTAAGAAGACTGCAGGCTTTGGATCCCAGGTAGAAAAACTCTTGAGTGTTGCTCCTGCGCTCATTGCTTCCTGATGGTTTCCAGGCAGCATCCTTCTCTGTACTGTTTATCACCCTGAGGTATGAAATCTCTCTGTGCACCGCATATTGAATCTGCACGCTCAAATGTGTTTTGGAGTTACACTTATTTAACCTGCAGGCAACTTAGTTATGCTCTTTCTTGGCTATCATCCTCCATAAAAGTGATTGACAATTCAGCCAATAAATTCAAGAGGATCCCTTCTGTAGCAGTGATACATAAATTTTTCCTCCCCCCCCACTTAAACGGCTTCTACCATGAACATCCACATGATATTAAACATGCGCCTCGCCTCCATCCTTCTTCCTACCCTTCCAGCTTTCCCCAAATTATGTAAGGCATCCTTCTTTCTACCCTTCCAACTTCCCCAAAATTATGTACAGATCGAAATATAAGCTAAAAGAAAGGAACCAATAAGATAACTTCACAGCAATTTCATTTCAGTCCTCACTCGCATTTTGAGAAAGACAGATCCTGTAATTTCAAAGCCAGAGTCATTGCTGAATGGTAATCACATAGCTTGTAAAAAGACAACCATGCTTTGACAGTTTAAATTGGTAAGCTTATTGATGGTCAAAGTACTCAAGCAAGAGGAAGATACCTTTTTGTCACAGCATTTTCACTTTTGGAACATGTACTCTCACTGATTCTTTTCAGATGCAAAAAAGCTTCACACAATCACTTTTTTTTCCATTTCGGTGCTGAAAATTACTGGGTATGCACATTTTCTCTCAAGCAAGGTTCTCACTCATATGCAACTTTCTTTTTATGGAACATAACAGACAATTATTTCAATGAAGTACACACTTAAAGCTAAATAACACACAAATTTCATTCATCAAATATAATTATTGCTAAAATTATGGCGTCTGTTTTTAACAGCTTTTGAAGCTAAAAGGTTTCTGTTCAAAATTTGGATAGCATGCTCAACCAGAAATAAAAGATTATATCTTTTATTATAGCCAACATCAGTCAAAACCAGTAACTCCAACATAGAAGAAACAGGGAACATAACAGTGCCATAATAACAGTTATGTTTAAGGCAGATCAGAACACACTATAAACAGCTGCCAAAATGTTCAATGATTTATTAAATTTATCTGCTAAAAGTAAGTATATTTTATGTAGCACCCAGCACCAAGATTTGGTCCAGCACATAGAAATCATTCTTATTCAGAACCCTGAAGCTTGCAATGCCTGGTACAGTAATCCTGTTTCTTGGGGATATTTTGAGTGGTCACAAATGGGAAGCTTCTGCATGCTTTATAGCTACTATCAGTGGTCTTATTTGGAAGGTAAACTTTGGCAAAAACAATTTTTGCAACATAAAAAACATTTTAAAAGAAAAATATTTATAGGTAAAAAAGATAAAATCAACAACAAACATGAAAGCCATGGACTTTTTGTGTTCAAGAAAATGTATGTGTTGATAGAAAATACTCAAGTATGTGCTCTCTGACAACCCATTATTGTACAAAGCTGCCCAGGACATACTCCCCTCTCAGTACGAACCAACCATTGTTTCCTATGCCATTAAGTAGAGGCAGGAACGTATTGCAATGGAATCCTTTCAGCTATAGCCAGTGCAAAGAATGAGTCAGAGCACAAATCAGCAGGGACAATGTTCTTACTCACCTAACTGTTCCCCCTAAAAGGAACTAGCAGTTTTCAGTTTTAATACCTATTTACATATCTTAAATTGAAACTAATCAACTACACTGCATGAGTAGATGACCCATAAAACTATTCACGAGAGGCATTAGTTTAATTTAGGAAGTTTTCCTTTTTTCCACTCTACAAACACTACTGTGGCAATTTTCATAGGAGAGTATTGTGGCAAACAGCCACCTCTGCTTTGGGTCATTAAGTACAACTAACTGCCCTCTTGAGGATATTTCCTTCTGTCCTTAATTCAGAGAGCCATTAACTGTCAAGAAATGTCAGCCATGGGAATCATTATTACTATTCTAAACCACAAATATGCAAAATGTAAAGAATAATTCCATTTTCTTAGCTCTTGGGAAAAATCATGTTCTCAATTTGTACATCATGTGAAAGGACTTCCACAGTTCTAGGTTCATTTCTAGTACTCTCACAATATTCCCCTTGACTTCTAACTTTCCCACTAGTTCAATGGTCATGCTAACCATATTCACGTTGAAGAGCTAACTGAATACTGTAGTACCAAGAACAGTAAACACTGAAAATATTATTGAAAACATACTCTTTTAATTCAT
>VYZV01030311.1:1008-26283 GCA_013401275.1 Pandion haliaetus
TACCATGTAATCCTCAGGAAAAAAAAAAAATCCAGAATTCCTTTGTATTCCAGTAGAATTTGGCAGTTGAAGGGGGAGATGGTAAATAAAGTTTAAAGCATGTAGGTAAACAGCTGCGTTGCAAAATCTTATTGTTATAATTACAAAGATTTTAATTAAAAATGCCAGCCACAAAAAATTCCTTTGTAGGCCACTGCCAGTGATTGCGAATCAGTTCGCAGCTGTGCTTTGGTATTGGCACATACCCAAGTTTCTGTGAAGTGTGTTTTTGTTACTTTTACTATTAGTACTCTTTTTCTGTAATGTTTTTATAGGCCACTGTCCTATGCCTTACCGTGGTCCCTAGCCAGCAGGCTGAGTAACTTGGGCGACGGGGTTTTTTTTGGTTGTAGAGTATTAGTGATTCTGAAAGAACTTGAATGACATTAACAATTACCTGCTCCAAATGTATTTATTTCTGAGGGAAAGAATCCTGGCTTTGCTTGCTAAACACAGACTGGTTTGCTTACTAATAAGTATTATAAACTACTACTCTGAACTTGGATCTGTCAGCTCAGATCTCTACAAGTCTTTCTGAATGACAGTGCAAATCTGTAGTTCTGCTAGCTGGAAACAAGTATGATTTCCATGATGAGCCTAGACAGAATTTTTTTTTCCCCTGAAAAACACTGTAATGCAACCCATGCTACATACAACCTTTTTTCGCTCTGAGGAGGAATGTTACTGTGTCTGCTTCTAGTAATTACTTAGCTGTAACTGGCACGCATATGCAATTGTTCTTCATCTGTCAGTAACGGGATTGCTAGAAAAGTGCTCTACCCCCAGTATAGGGGTGAAAAAGCAGAAGTATCACACAGGGGCAAGAGCCTGGGTCTGACTTGTGTGCTTTTCAACTCTTTACTGGATGATTTCTGGTTCCAAGATTGTAATTTTCAAATGAAATCATTTTAAATTGCCATTATAGGCAAATGGAAAAATAATCAAGACAAACAGCGAATCACTGGAGCACTAATAATTACAGTTGTTGCCAAGACTGTTCCACAGTGTTCTGAAATTTTCATTAACATTTTATTTCATTCCTGATCAGCACATAGTGTTTAGCCCATTTCAAGACTGATTTGGTGGGCTTTCAGTACAGGAGCCATAGCTTAGATGAGTACTCATTGTGAAGAGGTCCATGTAAGTCCCACTTAGTGTTTAAAGTGACTTTCCAACTCATACTTCACATTAACAATTGAAAAGGTTAGTTTAAAGGACTCAATACTGACTACCAAAAAAAAGTAGTCAAATTAAGTATAAATGAGAATCTATTTTGTAGTAACTTGATCAGTCTTGGCATCAGCTTGGCTGTTGTTATCTGCAGCTAAGCTAGGGTACCTGATGATGGGGTTTTCCAAATGTGACCTTTCATGCACATTGCTCAGCACACAGAAACAAATCCCATTAAAAAAACCCAAAAAACCTAGTCCATAAACCACACTGTCTCCAAGGGGACATACCTGCCAGTAAGGATCAGTCTGTCTTTTGGGAGCATGTTGGTTGCGCAAGTTTGTCTGAAAAATGACAAATGCCAAATCTGGAGCAGAATCTGTCCATCTGTGTAATCATATCTAGGGTTACCTTCATTATCATCAGAGCCAAGTATTTCACAGTTTTTAACATCTCAAAACCTGAACAAGGCAGAGAAGCACTCTCATCTATAGGAGAATCAAGATATACAGAAACTGAAGTGATACAAATCCTTTTCCAGCTCCCAGCTGTGGTATTGTGTGAACCATCCGGCAAAATTGGCCCAATTAGCCCTGGCCAGTGATTCTGACCGCTTAGGATTTTTTCCACTGTAGATTAGGGAGCAGTTACTTAAACTGCCTCAGAAGTGGTCCTACAAACAGAAATTGAGGGTTGCATTACCGCTGTGTGCTGCTGGTCTGAGGGTAAACATCAATCCATGGCCTTGGAGCTAATCTGCATCTACTGCTCTAACACTTGTTGTCCCACACTCCAAGTGGCATGTGAGCTTTTCCTCCTACACGGTTAAGCTGACAAGGCCAAGCGAGCTCTGTCGACTGCCCTTGGAAGCAGTTTTCCTTTCTTGCAACTACTGGTCTAGTGCTGTTTAGTGTTCCAACTAATACCCCAGTTTCAGCCAGCCCCATGTGTTCAGAACAGAACTTCCCCTGTCTCCTGGTTATGTGATAGTCCTCTATGCTGTTTATCCCTTCTCTGAGAGATGACTTTCCAATTGTTACGTAGACCAACTCGGTGCTACTCTTTTCCCGAGTATGCTCCTTATTTTTAATTTTTGCTGCTGTCAACATCTGTAAATAGGGAAAATTTTGGCACTGTCAGCTAATTAAAATTTCTGTGGGATGAAGTAGCCCCTGCTGAAACTTCAATGTAACTGCTTTGCTTTCTATTAGCAAGTTTTTATTGTGTAGATATCCAGGGTCTAACAAACGTACTGCTTTTAGATAGAGCTTTAATTCAGACTGCTTTAAGTGGGAACGAGTAATGTTGATTGATGCTGCTGCTTAACGGGTTTTTTTGTGTTAATGCTAATAATTTCCAGTCAGAAAATGTTTTTCTGCTGCATTGCCCCACTTTGCAAGTTCATTTCTCTCTCCCTTGCTATAGAACTTAATCAGATACTTATTAAATGTGATCCCTTCCCCTCTGTCCTCCTCTGATGAAATCTAGGCTTGTCCCCTAGTAATAGCTGTTTCACAAGACACAAAAACTGGTTTGGAAAGCCTCTCTTCCCTTTCTTCCTTATTTGAAAGCCTTTTACATTATTCTTTATATAGAAGAACATAGTAGCATTTATAATGAAGAAAAATATTTTCCATGCAGAAGGCCAGGCCCTGATAGTGCCAAAAGAAGCACTCTCTGGTATTTAGGAAGGAGTCTCGGAGGAAGGTAGGACCATGCTTTGTAACAAAAGGAAAAAAATCAAGTATCTGAAACATTCACTGCTGCAAAGGAGACCTGCGTCAAGTTGTTGAAGACTTTCTGAATTGGGATTGCTTATCGCTGCGTGAAAGTTGCCCCCGAACTTTTACATACTAGTGAAATATCTCCTTTTTCTTAAACTGCTCCATCTTTGCTTACCCTTGTCCCACCACTTTCCTTAGCAGTAGTCTATAGTGGGCCATTATGATTCACCACTCAACTAGTGGCATTTTGTAATTACTAATGAGGAAACTACTTGAGGAATACTAAAATGAAATACAACAATTGCAGTGTTCTCGGCCAATAGTGTATCATGGGCTTAGAAAGTTTGTATTATAATAAAAAAACCAACTAGCATAGGTAACAATAGCAGCAACCTGACAACAGCACAAGCTTAGTATCTTCCAGCAACCAGATAAATAACCCTCCAGCAGCCTTACCTGTGCACTTCAATCACTGGTAAATACTGTACTACCGTATCTTTACTGCTATTTTAAATCATGTTACCTGGATGCGTGGTAACGTGCCAAAGTTTTAGTGTAACAGAGCTGAAGACTGTGATTTACCATTGATAACTGAATTGGCATTCTGAATAAAGACACACAGAATGGCCATACTGTATTTATCCATCCAGAAAGGAGAGCTGACAGCATAAAGCCTCTGAAATCTGTGAGTGTCCCATCAAAATCTGCTTTGGCAATGCAAAATTTTTAGAGTATAAATAAAGTATATCTCTTTCTTTAAATCTAGGCTTTCTTTATGCAGCACCAAGTGGCAAAATAGGCCTCATTGTTTTTTTCATTTCTATTTTTTTTAAACCTTCAGCAGTCACCTTTAAGAATCTGACCCTTATTCTTTCTGCTAGGGAGATAATTACTCACTCTCAATTGCTATCCCTAGAACCAGTTAATGAATGCTACATAATAAACAGAAGTAGGGCAGCTGGATGAGAACAATGCACAGGTGGGTAAGAAGACTTCATTTGGTGAGGAGATAATGAGCATAAGAACTTGTGGTTTGACTAAATATCACCCTTGCCTCCTCTTCAGATAGCTCCCGCATTGTTACTGTTCTTCCTCAATCAGTTTTTCTACTTGTTAAGAGGCAAGAGGAGGATGGTTACAAAGGGAAGAGAGATTTCCTCAGCGGAAAGAGATGCAAGCAGAAGAGGATCCTCCCTCTCTCCCAGACCCATCCTAAACATACTTACTTTCTTATGTGCTACTGTGCACCTTTCCAGAGGAGGTTGATTCTGCAGGCAGAATAATCACTGCTTTGCTATGCCCGGTTTTATAATCTCTCTGCAAGACTTATCGCTCCCTTCCTTAACAAAACTGTACTAAATCTAACCTTTGGACGTGAAGACAGGATTGATTCTTGATATATCAGTTTATATCATGTTAGCGTTGAGAGAGAAAGCAACTGTCCTCGCCCTACCACTGCTGCTCTTGCCATCTGTATTGAACAACTGCGTTTTCTAGCCAAGTTTTACTGTGTACCTCAGTAATATGAATCTGTCACAACAAAGTTTAATGGTCAATACACAAAAAAAGGTAAGTAACACTGCTATGTAACTGAAGAATATCAGTGTATAATACAACTAAGTATTTCCTTTGCCTGACAGCCTCTCCAATAACTGCAATTTCAGAGACATAGAGCATCTGTATTTTTTTTAAGCCAGCACTAGGTCATTATGAGATTGGTGTTGTGTAAAGTCATAGCAGTAGAGGCAAATGACTCGGTGACAGGAACTATTGAAAAGGAGCAGAGAGCCAGGCAATACATTCTTTCTATTCTGTGTTTTGTTAACCTGGCTGACGCACAGAAAGGAAATGGGATCTGAAGGTTTCTGGCTTGTTAACCAAAGTATTAATCACTTAGAAATTGCAAAATTTAAGTTAGTAATATGGTTTCTGATATTCCGAACGTGACTTGACTTTTTTAATGTCCTGTTTGAACTGGAACCAAAATTAATTAAGGTAGAATTTCAGAAGCTAAGCTCCACTGACTTCCATTATGGTCTGAGCACCTGTCTTCCTTAGACTCTTTTGAGAATTTCCACCTTAATCTTTCAAAGGCATGTTTAATACTCAAAATGGCACAAGTCATAGCCAGAACAGCTTCCAGCTAGAGATGTGGTAGGAACATTATGCACACCATTTGCTAATACAGGCACGTACAGGCCAGCAATAGTTCCAGTATCTCTGCCAGAAAGTTAATGAGAACATACGTGGCCATAAAGTTTCCTCTGACTTGGGCAAGGGCATATCTAAATTCCAGTTGTCTCATGTCCACTAGCTCTAAAATGGAGGTGTCAAAGCAACAGTGCTAGAATAAAGTGTGGTTTCTTAAGGGCTTGCACTGAGAGACTGAGACATGGTAATTGAAGAAACCTGTCATGGGCTGTATTTGCATAGGCGGGTGTATATTTTTCTTGAGTAAATGGGCTGGTTGTGGGTGCCAAGAGTTCACCATGTGTGTGATAGGCCAGTGAGGAAAAATAGTTCTGTATGTTCCGTTCAGAGCATGTTTGGAGGGGAAACACTTAACGCAAAGTGCTGGCTTTCCTGTAATAGTCCAGGGAACATGGAGAAATGCTGTCACACCCAAACCCTCAAAACACGGTGAACCTGTCAAAGGGTGCACCTCCACCACGCTCGTGGCCCTTGTTCATCCAAAACTAGAAGCCTTTTTTCTTGCATAGCAGCCTTTTGCCCTAGGCAAATGATGGAATTAGAATGGGAGTTAATTTTCTCTCAGTAAGGATCTTGGAAAAGCATAACTCTTTCCTGATGCTCTCCTGACTTGTGATCTATTGGACCTTGACCCGTGAAGACAGGGAGCCAAAATAAGAGGTGTTGTTCAAGAACTCCCCGAATGGGGGAAACTTGCTCTCCTGCTTTTAAGCTCTAACCCCCTTCCTTCCCAGGCCTTCTGCCAATATATTTTAAGATGACCTTTAGAACCTGTGTTTCAACTCTGGCAAACCCCCACCAGGAGTCAGCATTGCCAGACTAAATGATGCAGGACATATAACTGCTCTGTAAAAATCGAAATGCAGTGCGCAGGGATGATCAGTTGTTAAAGGCCTCCTTACAATATGCCTGGTCTCCTGTGGAGCCTGTAGGGAGTGTATTATCCAGGCCCGTGCTACCCAGGAGACAAGAGGCACTTGGAAGTTAGTGGGTGCCTGGAGTTCTTTCACAGCTGAAATGTAGGTCTCTTAAATTGCCAGAGCTTCTCCATGTTGCGTGGGTGCACTCCCAAGCCTGCTGCTAGGGTGGAGAGAATGGCTATTGCCCTTCTGCTATGAAAAGAGAAGTTTTGGTGATGCACCCTTACAAGGCCAATGTTTCCAGAAAGCTGACAGCAGCCTAAAATAATATTGTACATCAGACCGATTACAACAATACTGTAGCAGCTGGAAGAGTTTGCTTTCATTCTTGATACAGTATGCCCAGAAGATGCTTTCTGCCAGCTTTACTGCCATATGTCCCATGGCTGACAGGAGAGCTAAGAAAGGAGACTTTTTCTTAAAACCTTCAGATCATGACTGGTTCTTTACAAGAATTACATTTCAGTAGATGTAAATGTAAATATTGGAAAGATTAAAATGTAGAACTACCCAACTTCATGCAGAAGCAACCTTGTCATCCTCTTATTCTCCCTACCATATTGCTTGTTAGTTTTCTTGGTGAATGATTAAGTCATTAACAGCTTAAAGGGGAAACTCTTCAGGTCAGGGATATTTTTTCATATGCAGTGCTTAAATCTCTGGAAAGACTTCCATCAACTGCCATACAACTAAGTAAAGTTTTGATGAGCAGAATGTGGAACTGTAGATGTACCAGAGCAAAATGCTCTCTTCTGATGTGTGCCAGTCTTCCAGTCAGCTAAAACTACTCAGTAGGTTTCAATTATCTGCTTCTCAAACTACAGGTATATCTAAATGGTGCCATTCAGTGCTGTGTAAAAATAGCTGTATGGCTAGTTTTGGGTAGTGGAACTAATAGAATTGTATTCTGATGTAATCGCATGTGCTTTGGGGCAGTCAAAGGGTTTGAAAAGTTACCATTTTCACCTCTCATTTGCTGACCTTAGCTGGATGTGCTTACTGGCATGCAAGTGCACGTGTATGTACTTGACCTGTTTTGTCTGTCATTGAAATGGACAACTCACCTTCCTAGTGCAGCAACCGTAGGCTTCTCAAACTCAGTGTGTCACAGCATCTTTGACTGTTTTCTTGCTCTTCCAGCTGAAACCTTGCTGGTAAGTGGGCTAGAGGTGCTATTTGTATTGTATGTATAAGCATGTTTAGAGCTTGCCTGAATATTCATAAGGGATACTGGCTTCTAAAGTCTGCATGGACTGAATTCATTGGAGGTATCTGAAGAATTATAAACCTTGGATTTATGGGAAATGTTATTACATTCTTCCCTTCCATTGGCGTTCAGCATATATCCATAAGAGTAATTCCCGGAAGGAATTCAACTAGATTTCTCTCCGATTTTTAATTTAATTGATGATTGTTTACATGAGTGTCCTTGCCAAAGTGAGGTGATTTGGCAGTCCTCTGGAATGTAAAGGTTAAGTATATTGATTTAATCCTTTCCCGAAGGAGCTGTTCTTTCTGTGGCAAAGCATCATAGTTTTTGTTCTTGTGTCTGCAACTTTGTTTACATGGGTTTAATTTAATTTTATCTATACTGTACTGTAAGTGGGAGATGGCAGTTTCATGTAGTTCCTACTTCCTGAAGCATAGATTTTTGGACTCTCTGTTGATGAATCCTGAATTTCCCTGAGCAGTAATTCTTCAGAGCTTTCAATGTGGTAAGTGCTGAAAATAGGGAGAATCTGTCCTGCCATTACACGCACAGTTAATAGGAGCTATTCATAGTGATGGTAGGATCTTATACGCTTGTCTTCGCGTGATTAGTACTATACTTAGCTTACAAATAAACGTATCTGAATTGTTAGCTTACAAACAGTGTATGTAAACCATATTTATTTTAACACAAGGCACAGGCTTGTAACAGTTTCAGCTTTAAAATTATACATTCCTGGAGCAATGTGGGTATAAAACCAGAATTGGTAACTTTGTTTTAGAAATCAGGTATGTAATTATTTTTTTTTCCACTTATGCAGTAAGTTTGTTGGGTTTTGAACTTGTAATTTTTGAGTAAGCTGGCTGTTCCCACTTGGGATTTGAACACCAATTCGAACGCCGTGACTGAAGTGTTCTTTCGTCTGTTTTAGCGTGGATGGGCCTTGATCAGAACAGCAGGTCTGGATGGATCACTAAGCGGCTGAATAGCTTGCTGAGGATCTAAACTCCACAGCTACTTCTGAACTGTACGCTGGCCCTGCCAATAGGCTGGAGCCAAGTACACCCCAAAGAGATGATTTTGTAATTGCGAATGAAAGTGGTGATAAGAATCTATCCATTTCTTTTTCTGGTCACATCTTTTATTGGTTATTGTTTTTCCACTTCCTTTAAATTCATCAACAATTTTTTTAATGATCGTTTGGTGATCCAGACCCAAAGTGATCCATTTTGTAGAGCCGAGGAATGACAGCTGCGTTCCTAGTTCTGCATAGTAATTTATCTCCCTTGTGGCCATTCTGCTGGTCTTAGTTGGAAAGAAGATGATAACAAGGCAAGTGCCCGTCCCTGAGCTTCTCATCATGCACCTGCAGAATCAGATTCCGATCCAGTGGTTCAGAGGCAAAGTAACTCCTACCATAAAGTGCAATTATAATGGAGATAAATCAGGAGTGAGTGTGATTCTCGTGAACTTGGAAGTAAAAATACCTTCTGCTATTTCTTGTCCTAGCAAAATGCTTCTTTCTGATATACCTACCCAACATATGGACTCGGTGTTAATAAATGAGGCTTCTTTTTAGATATGTCTCATTCCTTCTTACTGTGTCAAAGTTAGCAATAGCTTTCCTGTTATTTTGTTTTTCTTTTCCCTCATTCCTGCAGGACTCAGTCTTAACTCAAGGATTTCTTTTGATCCATAGAGACCTTTAAGAAATTAATTTCAAATATATGATGTTCCAAATATTCTGTGACTCCTAAGAGTATATTGTTGGACATACTGTTGATAGTTAAAAAAGCCAAGACCCAGCAGCCACAGGAATTTATGCCCGTTATGGAAAAATCTAGCATGATTTCTTTGGTATGGCAATACCAAAAAATCTGCTGGCATACCCAACTAAAGTACTTATAACCATATAAAGGGAATGCCTTTTAGGAATTGGATTAAAACACAGACATAATATTTTCCATCAATTAGATGTTGAGAAATCCCAGACATACAGTGCTGCAAGTGAAATTAGATACCTTGGGAAATCTATTCCAAATGGAAATCTAGTATGTGGGATCCTGACTCAGTCTCCACTCCCTCCGTTTTTTACCGTCCCAAAAATATATTTGGATACACTAGCAATGTAAATATAGTAACATTATACCCAGTAAATATGCACAGATTGGATCATGCCAACTGCACTAAATGTAGCTGTAGACAAACTACAAACTTGCCTATAGGTATTTTAAAAACCTGCCAATAATGCAGATTTGTCTGCTTTCCTATGTTACTGCAGATGTGCGGTACCACTATTTGTGGAATCATTTCAGCGAACTGTGTATTATTTATAAATGGAAAATGATGGAGTTTATGGTGAGCCTTCTGTCACAGTTGTTTGGCATATGGGAATTATAAATGGGACTGGGTAATCATTGGTGTGCTATGCTTTTGGCACTGCGGTAATTTCTGACCCAAAGAGAAGCCACAAGAGATAAATATATGAAGGTCCCTACAAGCTTTTTTGTGCATAGAAATATTTTGTGTTTTGGTTCACTCCCTGCTTAAGCTGCAAGCTAGATGGAGTATTTTTAACATAATCCTTTACATGCTCCCACAGCATGGCTCTTTTCAAAACAGTTTGCCCCTAAGTGTTTTGGGTGGTTCTTCGTTAGGGTAGTAAAACTAGCACGTAATTATCAGTACTGCTTGCCAAATGCATTTGAGAGCCCTCCTCCAGAATATCCACGTGAAGAACTGAACACCCAAAGTTTTAGGCCTGTGGTACAGCTTGTTTTAGATGTAATCTGAAATAACTGCTTCTGAGTGCAGAATGAAGTCTTCTGCTAATCATACGCAAGAGGAAGTGGTTTCTGAACTACATGGACAGCTTGCAGGCTTGGTTTGCAGTAATACCAGGTACAAAACGGCCGTCCAAAAGGTACCACTTACTGTCTCCTGGCCTAGCGAATGTGGGGAAGAATTACTAGCATTACTGAAGGAGCCGTTGTATTCTTTGACAACTCAAAGTGCAACATTTTTGTTTACCTTATTTCCACATTTAATTGATTCAGTTTGAAAGTAATTAAATTCTTTTTTTAACTTTAAACATGATTTGTGGTCTAGTTACATCCAGTTCTGCCTTTCCTTTGACTTTTGCTGTTTTCAATGATAACTGGTTTCTTCATTTGAATTTAGTTGGCAGCTCTTTTGATTGATGTTCTTGGTAGAATAGAATCCAGCTGTCTTCGCTTAACAGTATTATAACGCAGGACAAACGCTTTAGTCTGTGTCATCCATGTAAACAGTCTGTGGTTCTAAAGCTGCATAAATTCATCAACAAAATGCCAGTCCGTGGTTCTTTTTTGTCCACAGTGTAAGCATAGCAAAAGATGGCTCTGTTGTTTTTCCCTGAATCATTGCAATAAGCTAGTAGGGTGATATGCCAGTTAATACTTTAATGAAGTATACAACAAGGTTGCCAAATAAACAGCTTTTGAGGCATATGCATATTATTATTGTGGGAAATGTTTCTACTGGTATAATAGGTGCAATTTGAAGAAGGAACATGTAGTTCTGTTCATCTCCACTCCCTGTGCATCCTTTGGGTGTGGGCACATAATATTGAAATGTGTAGCTCAGCACATTTTCAATTCACCTGGTTGACTAGAAGTTGCAAAGCAGCATGGATTTTCTTTTGCTTTCCATCTAGTTCTGGTGAACAAACCCAACAGACTGTTTTTCTTAAGTGGGCTTTTTTTTCCCCCTCCTTCTTCTTGTTGTTCTTCATGAAAGGCTTATTTTAACACTTTACTTATGGGTAGTGCCCCTTTGTAACCCTGTAACTATTGAACCTTTTGCATGAAGCTGTTTTTGCAGACACATAAGAATAAAGGAAATTAATGCTTTCTGGGAATGCACACGGAAACACATTTCAGATATATAAACAGTGTCATTAGCTGAGGAGTGGAGTGCTCAGGTAGTGAGAGCCCATGTATCTATATTCTGATGCACCAGGATTTGACAGATTGGATGGAACATGTGAGTTTAATCTGTAAGTTTTGGTTTCTCAGAGGTGAAAGGCTTCTTGCTTTGTGACCATTTCCTGAGCTTGCAACAGGTCTGTACCACTTCACAGCAGAGTTTCTACTTTCTGTGTCTAACGGCTGATCCAGACGTTCCTAGGTGGACCTGGTTTTTTTAGTCTCTATAATGTTGTTTCCAGCACTTCTCTATAGGGAGGTCAGCTAGGCGAATGATCAGTAGAGATTACAATTGCCTATGATGAGTGAAAAACCACTCTAAATGGCTAAGTCTTTTTAAAAATCCATTTTAATGAAATATTCTTAAGCCGGGGAAATGCATATAGAGGAGGAGTATAACAGCTTGCTCTTTATCACTAAAAACTGCAGTCTTCAAGATAGGATACCAGACATGGCTTTTGTTGAACAGGGATTTTTATCTTCCTATCCAATCACCCCCTACCACCAGGCTTTGAAATTCTTGTTTCCCTGGTCAGAAAGCTGGTTCAGACGCCATACCTGTGGTTTCCCTTGTATTCTGGATCTTTTCACAGAACTTCGTTTCCATAGTAAATGCTTTTCAAAAAAGCTATGGTTCAATAAAAGCACTCTGTAGTCCTTCACTTTATAAAGGAGTGCTCTCATTAACTCACTGTTGAATAACTCTTACAACCTCAGGTCTATCTGAATTCTACTCCAAATGTTCCATTAAAGGCCATCTGACACCTCATGAAACACATTATAAGATCCATTGCTGAGTTTCTGATCTCAACTCTTAGTCCTCAAACTATTTTATAATACTTATATTTGGACAAAATATGCTAACTGAGACAGCAAATGAGGGTTCGTATTTAGCCACACTGTCTAGAAACCAGGAGAAGAAAGGATCAGGAAATAATTACTGTTCAAAAAACTAGCGTGTTCCAAACTTTCTGGAATAATGTGATGTGAAGCTTTTGTTTTCTCTGCATTGCCTCTTTTAATTTTGAAAAGCTTCCTGTTTTGTCAAGACACCGCCATAGTTCTTATCAGAATTAGAGAGGGGAAGATGTACGTACCACACTGATTCAGGGAGACCGTCACTCCTGTCTGTCTAACCTAAACACGAGCCACTAGACAGGCAGCAGGGGATTGGTTTCACAGATATGGAGGAAAACTCTTCTAATCCAGTAATCCCAGTTTAGCAATGTTAACACAGTTAGTGGGAGACCTGAAGAAATAAGGCATTGTCAGTGACAATCCTGTCCCTCCCTTGTGCATGTGCCTTTTGAGTAGTGATCTTGAACATCGCTTCCCTGCAAACCCCATGGCTACAAATACAGCTCTCAGTGGAATGTAGGTGACACACGCAAATAGGAATGCTGTGCAGACAGTACTGTATCACATCCTGCAGCACATATGCACAACATTGCCTAGTTCTAATGGGAGGAACTACAACACACCGCTCCCACTAGTCCCCTTTAACAAACCTCATCATTGCCATAAAGGAATAACAATATCCGTACTAGTATTGATTGGTCTTAGCGATAAGGGAAAAAATAATAACCTGGAAGTAAACTAGTAATATCCTTTAAAGAGGCAAGATAATGCTTTCAAATGTGACCTAGTTGTGTTTGGCTTGATTTTTTAATAATAGTAATGGAACACCAAGATACTCTGCAGTATTGCCGTACCCCTAATCCTAACTCAGGTAAACCCTCTGTATACCATCAGTAGTATTGTGTTGCCTTTGCCAGTCCTTTCCTATTTATTTCTTTATCTTCATCAGTTTGGAAAACAGTTATGCCTATCTCTAGTGATATTTTTCACCTTACTTAGCAGAGTGAGAAGCGTAGAGGCATTTAGCTGCTCATGCTACCAGTATCTTTTCAATTTGTTTTTATGTGTTTGCTGGACTGTGGATTGCATCAGTAATTGGTCACATATCCAGCAACAAGCACATAAAATGTGGCAGAACATTATGTCACAATTTTGGATTATTGTATCCTACTTGGTATCATGGTACATAAAATAATTACAAACTGAGACATTACTGTGGTACTGGTAGGACCTACTAAAGCCAAGGTGGTGCTTCCTTAGTTTGCCCTTCTATTTTCATGAGAAAATGAAAGCAAAAAAGGTGGCTGGCTGTGAAGTAACTTGAATCAGCACTGCAAGTATTGAAAACAAGTATTTGAGCCTTTAAAGAAGGAGAAATATCTGTAACGAACCACCTGAAAGTTTTCACCTGACATAAGACCTCGACAAACATAGTGATTTTTGCCCTTGCAGTATAGTCATCAAAGCTCACAAAGTACTTGTGATATACCTCTAAAGTTACATCAGACCTGATGATTTGGTATAGCTGTATGAAACCTATTCTGATTTTCTCCTGACAAAGATAGCATCTTTTTCGCTTAGGAAAATGACAGACCTGCCTACTGTTACCGTGCCAGCTGAAACTCCACTGTGAACCTCAGCTGCTGCCTCTTTCATATAGGTAGACCGCTGATCCTGCATGGATTTTTGGGGCCAGATTTGTGATTTAGTTCTTGTGTCAGGGAATCTGGGTCTTTTTTTGATAGGCTTTATAAATTTTTCCTTTCAATTTCATCATACAAAAATTCAGTGTATTTCTTCCTTCTTAATACTGTTAAATGTTTTGCAGGCTTAATTTAAGCATAGTGATTGCTTGAAAACATTTGCTTTCTTACTTGGTTGACAAAACCAATGAAGCATTTATATTGCAATGTCTTGGCACGTTTTCACTTTGGGACGACTAGACAACTACAGAGGAAGGGCTAGAGTTTGTGAAGGCAAAAATAATGCACTCATTTCCCCTTGTGAAACTATGCATATTGCTCTTTGCAGAGTACCAGCCTTAAATGGAGAAGAAGCCTAACACAGAATAAACACTTTTGTGTAGTTTTGAATGTTGTATGGCAAGGCTAATATCTATATAGCTAAAACAAAAGAGAAGGCAAGATTAGGAAGAAAGAAGTAAAACATCTAGGGCTTTGGAATGGTGTATCTTTCCTGTAATAGGTCAATGCACATCTGAAAGCTTGCTGTGGGTTGGGAGGGTCCATGGGACACCCCTTGGAGGCCGTCTCAAGGAGAATCATGCCTTCTGAACAAAGTGGCTTGCAGCCCTGAGGAGCACAAGGCACTCAATCCCCAGGAGTCATTCTTCCTCCCATTGCTTAACCATTCTCCTCAGAGAGATCTTTAGGAGTTTCCGGACGCTAGTTCGTATGTGTAATTTCTTTTCCCAGGGGACTTCAAGACCCTGAGTGCGTAAGCATGCAAAGATACCGAGGACCCAGAATTAACTCAATTTTTCCCTCCTTGTATTGCGAAAAAAGGCCCAGTTCCAAAATCAAATACAGTTACCGTCACTTAATAGGCTGGCCCTAACAGCAAGGTTTGGGGACCCTTGCTATTGGATCTATGGCACACTGCAGATTGTTAGCAGACTGTCTTAACCCCAAGCACTGATACATTCCTAACTTTGAGGGCAACTGCATATACTTGCTAGTTTTTGGAAATGTCTCTTCTGTCCTGTGTGTTGGTGAGCATTCCTGTAGTATGCTTGATTCTGAGTACAGTGCTTTCAAGGTTCTGTTAGCGCCAGCTCCCATTTGCTACTTGTCTCCTTTTCACTTCAATACTGGATGGAAATACAGCAGATGTGCCATAGATACTGAGGAGGGTCAAGAAGCTGTCACAGAGAATGCTGTATTTTCTCATTCTCTCAAAACTGAGGCTCAGAAAGACTTGTCTAGTGTTTTATATTGTTCAGAAACATGCTACATGAAAATGTAATCTTTAAGTAATTGCTTCTATCAGAAGAACCTTTGATTTTTACCATACATCTCTTCTGTATGATTTTTCAAAATTATTAAGCAGAAGGTTGTGGAGAAAAAAAGATGATGATTTTCTGGGTAAAAACAGCACGAGTCGTCTCCATTTTTCACATTGAGGTAGGTTGCCCTACCTTAGCAATTTCATATTGGTAGTTCTCCTATTTGATAGAAATTTCTGTTCACTTTGTATTGTATTAACTATCTTTAGCAGTGCTTCAGAAGCTTCCTCCCTCTGAATTTTGGTGCAGATCTCATCAATTTTTCTGAACTTCAGTTCTTCTTCACCTCCTTTTGAAGCCTTCTTCAGTTTTTCTATTAGAAGTGATCCAGCTTCCGGTCATCTCAGATTTCTTAAAAATGGTGTCGTCTGTTCCTTCAGCACGTTGCAGCCATTTAGTCATCTGTACAAGAGCTCATTTGCATCCCTCATCTGGCATTACCTCCGCAGTGGGCAGTCAGTCGCTTTGTCTTTGATCAGTGAATTGTAGAGGTTCTTATTGCTGCTATAATTCTGGTGACAGAGAAACTTAACATAACTTGATCTTGTACGGGGTTTTTCGTCTTTCACTTTTTGTTGATATACCTCCTGTTTCTTTGAGTAATTTTCTTGAGTTTTTTATTCTTTGGCATGTATCTCATTTTTCATTGTTTCATACCCCGGTTCACGTGCCTCTCTGTTTCACTTAACAATTACTCATCTGTCCCAGCTATTGCAGAACACCTGGTTCTTTTATATGCAGTCTACAGAAAAGCAGTGCTCCAACATACTGGATAAGTGCTGTTTGCCCCGAAAGCGTGAGCGACCCCATTGGTTTCAGCAGGACTGCTCTGACGTGTGCAGGAGGCAAGGTTTGGCCTGCTATACGCGGTGTATCTTACCTGTAGCTATCATGCAACTGTTTGTGGATTGTGTAATTCTAATAGGCTTGTTGAACAGATGTAAAGTATAACAGCTCTGATGATGCACTTCAACTGAAAATACAAATCAATTTCAGTTGTCGATGCTAGAGAGCAGATAAATGACTCTCTTAAAATAGCAAAAACACTATTTTGGGGAAACAGTTTCCAGTCAGTAAAAAAAAAAAATAATGTTCTTTGTCCTTCAGCTAAAAATGAATAGAATTATTAAAAGCAGCAGATACCTTTTTAAATTACTGGAAGATTTGTCGCTTTGGAGTCAAGAAGTTTGTGTTTTAATAACTGGAGTATGTGTTAGAACCTGACTACAGATGTGCACTGAAGAACAGATGGCATGTGCTAGAGGTAACCTCCCCAGCTATAGCAGCCTTAAAGTAAAGATTAACAGTGCCTTAAATTAGCCTTGATTCTATTAGAAATGTCCCTCATATTTCATGCTCTGGAAAGGGATATGGGGAGAGAATGTCATAATGTTTCCCTGTTCTTTGACAAGCCTTTCAGTAGCCCTGTCAAAGATCCTTTAAAATTGAATTGAAATAATCAGAAATGATGTGCCTATGTGAAAAATGCTTGGCAGATTCTTTTCTGTAAGACGGGTGTATGCTAATGAGTTTTAGATTATGAGTTTAAAATTATTCTTATGAAGCAAGTGGTAGTAGCTCAGATTAAGTTACTAAGATAGGAAACAAAAAGGTTCCCAAATCCTTTACCTGTTTTGTTTTCTAAATAGGATAAAAAAATGCTGTCTCGAGCTAAATTAATACAAATGCAGGTTATAAAACCAAATTTTATATGAAGCAATAGATCATTCCCTATAGGTGGTCTGTCCTATATGCTCTGCTGTGTAATCAAATTCATCAGCTTAGAATACTGCTCTCCCTCCTTTTAAAGTAAAAGATGGTACTATGCAGGTGTTCTCCTCTGAACTTGGTGATTATTAGTAAAACAATGCTCTCAAATAATTACCTTCCTTTGTGAGTGAATCAGCTTCTTATTTTGCTTCTGCTGAAGTCTAATATCCTTCAACAGTGTCACTTTATCATGTCTGATAATCAGAATTATGCAAAGGAATTATCTGTATGGATTTCATGCCCAAGAACTGTAACCGTTTATTTATCACTCTAAGTAGGTATGCAGTGTTTTGTTTGTTTGAAGTACAATAGTTGAGGCTGTATTGACTTTTGAAAATCGATCATTAAAGTTTATGCTATCCTTAGAGTTGAAGCCTTAAAAGCCATAATCAGGTGCCATTTATTTTACTAACAGCATCAGAAGTAATGAATTTTCTTTGATAATTTTAAGAATGTAATGGTGCCGTGGGGGAGGACATCTGGAGTGAAGGCTGCTGGAGTGGCTCTTAAGTTTCATTACAACAATAACATTTGATGTGTAAAAAACAGTTTGTCAGGTACTGTCAGAACACCAAGAAGTAAGAAGTGGGAGAAACTAACAGTGATCTACTAGAACGTGATCCGAGGTTACGTTAGACTTGCCAGTATTTCTGTTCTAGAGCTTAGTATTAATCTGAGGAAGAACTGGAGAAAATGTGATATGCACAGTATTTAAGACCTGTCTGTTAAGTACTGTGCTGGAAAAGAGGGAGTCAGACAGGCTTAGAAGCCCATGTAAGCTGTGGCTTGAAGACTAATTCTGGAGAGAGGCCTAATGCAGAACTTTAATTGTCTTAGAAGGCAAGTGTGGTTCTAAGCTTGTATTTTGCATTGAGACGTATAAAACATGCCAGATCTTAAAATTTTTCTCATAATAGCACAAATACTCTCCAGTGCAAAGCTGTATAAATAATGTATATGGTCACAGGAGCAGGAAGTATGCTGCTGATCAGACAATGTCAACTTAGATGAAGCCTGTCCTAAAAGCTCTACTTTAAATGTGGGCGATAAAATCACTATTGACATGTGGCACGACTGACTGAAATGTCAATAGTTATAAAAAGAGTATTTCATAATGCAGAATCATTGCTTGGTTTGCTTGGCTGGACAGATACTTCTGTTCTCCATGAAAGAAAAATAATTTCCACATTAGTTCTCTGCATGCCCAGCACCGGTGATTTGTCCCACTAAAGCTCACAGTCTTAATCCCATTCTTGAAAATAGGCAAAATTTGCTTGATGGTCTTGTATAGTGTAAGAAGGAGTTTTGACACGGGGCATGACCTGAAACAATTTAAATGTTGGCATACTTAAGAGTTTCGCTTAGGTTAATTTTTCTCAATCTGGAAGTTGGAGCAGGGCAAATTCAATACATGGAGCATCCTCAGCCTTACCCCTTAGCTTCATGCATGAGACTGTTTCAGTTGTTCTCTGGCAACTATGACTTAGACATAGTTTCCAGAATTTATAGCCAGAAGGGACAATTTTGGCTCTCTGTAGACTGCAAACTATTACATTTCTCTGGTTATTCTTAAGCATAGGTGAAGCATTCTGTTTGTCAACAGATTAGAGCATGTGCCATAAGCAGAGAGGAACTAAGAGTCTAAAGTGCTATTGATGCCCTAGGCACATGGAGTGGCAGAGGATCCACTGGGATATGCCCATATCATCTTGACTGTTGAACCATTCCTCAGGAAAAGGCCAGAAAACCACTAGGTTCCTTCCTGACACTGCATCTGGCCAGACACATTTGTGAGGAAGATGCTGAGAAAGAAATCTGTCTCGCTTCACCTCACACACCGCTCACTACTACCCTTTCTCCTGCCTTGGCCATCCCTGATGGTTCAAAAGAGGGCAGAAAGAGAAACCCAAGGGTTAAAGAAACAATACCGCCATTTGATCAACGTGTCTCAGGAAAAAAACTGTTACATATCCCTGGTACGTAACTGGCTGAAAACCTGAAGCCAGTGGTCAGGTCAGTCATAAATTTGCTGAGGGAAGCAAGGAGGCTTGGAGCATTCTTATTAGTTCTCATTTTGCTGTCCTGTGGGAATGCGTGAAAAGAGGGCGTCCCTGTGAGCATTGCAATTCTTCTGCAAATGACTGCATGCACTAAATTTTGGGAACTGGACCTAATAGTTTGTGAAACTCAGTTGTTGCCCATAAAACTGATTAGAAAGGGTACAGGCCAAAGGCTTTTTAGACAAGTAAGAACTTTTCCAATAATACTAAGGTATTTTTCAGAAAGGGACCAAAGCGCTTACACAGTTCTGTCTACTCTTAGCAGGCCTCCAAAAGGCACCAGCACCTGTACAGTTGACAGCCAGTATCTGCATCCAGGCATTAGTTTTCATTTGTCACCAGCAGGACATTCAGTTGTTAACTGAGCAACTTGGCAAGGGCTGTTTCTGTGCCGCTAAAGCCCAAACATCAAGCTGATAAGGAGCAAAAGGACTTTTGAAGATTCAAAAATATTTTGAAGATGTTTCACTGCAACCAACACAGTTCTCTTTGAGTAGGCTTACAGGGAAAGGCAGTTCTTTGGACAGCCTGTTTATGCCAAAAAATGATTATACGATGATGATGATGATCCTTAAACAAGGGTCTAGCAATTGCTTCTTTGAGGATAACCAGTATCTTGCTGTTCTTTGTTTTCCAGGCAATCATCTCATCGCCTCCTTCAAAAGTCACGCTTTTAATATTAATTGGCTGGAGCATGTATCGACAAACACATACCAGGATTATTTTTATTAGAAAACACAACTNGCTACTGGCAATCATCTCAGCAGTAGGTTTTACACCATCCATTGACTTTTCCCCACCAAAAAGTATATCCTGAACAATACGCAGCTGCAGTTTTTGGCAAGCAACGCTGGCCGAAAATAGCCAGGTAAGATTATGCATGAGAAAGAGAGCTCTAGCAGCTTTCAAACAACTCCTGCTTTTTGGCAGCCATAATGTTAGGATATTGTAGAAAGATTTGATAACGTGATCTAAGACAACTTCAAAACAGTACAGACAAGAATCTCTCCGAGATCAAACAGGGACTCGGCAGTGGCAGCGCAACCAGCAATCCAATACCAGTCACTTCATAACCCCAGTTTAGGAGTAGAGAAGAGAGGCATGCTACTAAGTCCAGTTTGATCTATTTCTTGATAACCTTGTAATCTTTTCTTGGACACACTTGCAGTTGGTGGCAGATGATTAATTGGCCATAATCTCATCTTTCTAATCTCTCTAACTCCAAAGTGTACTGCTGTTACCTTACATTTTGAAAAGCAGCAAATATGATATCCTTTCAAGGGATTTCAAGGTCAGAGGAAACTGGGTGACAATCTAGTTGACTAGATCTTTAAAATCTTTTACTGCCAACAGCATGCCTAGCTGATAATAATGACTTTGGACTTACCTTTTATCCAGATGACCCCCAAAACATTTTGTCAACTCGTACTTCATTTCACCAGGTGCAGAACTGTAGCAGCTGTTTGGCAAAGCACAGCAACCTCTTCAACAGTTGTGGATAACAATGTACTTAATTGGAAGTTGTGGGGTACTTTATAAAATGGCTTGATTAAGATGTATAGTTGTGGGCCCACGCAGCACAAAAGCACATCTCCTCAGCAAGAATTTAGGAAGGTATTTTGTCTGAAGCAAAATGGTATGATTGCAGGGTCAGCATAGCGGCAGTTTTAAATAGACGAAAAAGAGGCAACTTAATGAGGACAACCTCAGTTAGATTTATCTTCGACAGTGTGCTACTTGGAGGGCTAGAAATAAATGAAGATTAAAATACCACTAAATCTAGAGGGGGAAATGTGTTAGGGAACAATAATTTTCTTTTTGTGGTATTGCATATACCAATTAGAAACCCCTTTAAAAAGTGATTATCACACGGAATTGTGATTTGCGTTTTAGAGATTATTTGGAGCTGCAGTGTTCCTACGCTTTGTTTTGGATGTATTTGGTAAACAAGGCTGTTGTGCCTGCTGCACCAGCGTGGTTTCACGTCTTCTCTAAGAAGCCAAAAGGGCAACAGCGCAGGTTTTTGCCGCTTGAAATTTGTGTGTTTTAAACTCTTGTTGCATCTAGAGCTGCGTCCCTAGTATGAACCGGAACCTGAACTCTTGACGTTAGGATGTATGATTGGGTTGCAATTGGAGAAGGGCTTCCCTTTCAGTATCACCTGCTTTTTCCCATTCACCAGGTAGCTGCTGTCACCTTCTCTGGGCTAGGCTTAACTCCTCAGAGGAGCTATTTAAATGTTGTTAAGAAATGCATTTTCTATAGGTGTTTGAAGTACTGAAAAATACTTGAACCTTTCTAAATGTTGCTGCTACCTATTTGAATCAATACAAGATTTCCTAAATATTTTAAAGAACTTCTTTCATTAAAAGTATATGAAAACTTCAGAGAAACGATTAAAAATATGCATGATTATGTAAATTTATACTGACTGTCAAAGCCCTCCCCCCCCTTTTTTTTAAAGCAAAAACATGTGGAAAACTTAGCTCTAGGTCATTTTAACAAAGCGAAGAAGCTGTCTCTGCTAAAACGGAAAATATGGAGGCCCTGGTTGATTTATTGAAATGTTTTTGTATCGTATTTCTCTTCCAGTAAGTAAAGTTTTCATCTCCATGGGAGAATGCAGCATGCAGTCATTTCCCTGCAGGAGGATTTGCATGCAGTTGTGTATGTGACAGTGGTAGAGCAGTGGGTAAATGCTGTACCTCATAGTGGTTTGACAACTTCAGCTTCATAACAACCCTGTGTGGTTATACCTCCTTCAGACAGGGAGTTACTACGTGAGAAATTTTCTTCTGTCAAGAGCATTTTTTCCTCCATGCTATGTAGGGAAGGAAGGTGGTGGTTACATAGTATGTTTATTATTCAAATCTTAAACTTTAGCGATAAGGAGGTCTCAAAATTCTCCCTGAATTAAGCCTAACCACAGAGTTTCACTTAGGCAAGAATGCAAAACATGATCCAACAGTCTGCAGAAATGCTCTCTGCTCATGCATAAACATCCTCCTTTAACTATTTGCATTTAAACTACTTCTGTTTGGGGATGTCTTTGAACAAGTAGTTGGGAAGTCGTTATTGGTTCATCCTGGATGCTGAATGTATTACTTTGCTCAGTAGGTTTAAAAAGAGGTGGAAGAGGAGAGCTTTTCAGTATTTTCTCTCCTGAGCGCAGCATACGCAATTAAATGCTGTTTCCCCGATTACTAGCGCTAATAGCCATCATAGGCGTTTTCCCTTTCGCTGTTAGCAGTTTAGCGGGTTTTTTTTGTTTTGGTTTGGGTTTTTTTTTGCCTAGCAGAGGCTGAAAAGGTTGCTAGAAGCAGTTGTTTCCCGCCGATTGTTGCGGAGGCTTGCGGTTAGGCTAACAAGTTGAACACCTTTGACATCGATACAACGCAAAACAATACCTGACAAGGTTACGCAGTATGCTAACGCTTTTTGAACTCGCAAGGTAACGATAAATGTTCCTGGATGTTTGCGCGTGGTTCGAATTGAAGTTCACGCCGCAGAAGACCCTTGGCGCGCACGGCTTCCCTCAGTGGCGGCGGGCCTCGGCACTGGGGCGGCCGCGGCAGGCGAGAGCGCACCCGCCTCGGCTCGTTTCTGTCTGCTGTGAGAGGGCCGGAGCGCTTCTCGCACCCTCCTGGCCCCCCGCCCCGCAGCGCCAGCTGCTTCGTGAGCGGTTTACCGCAAGGAGGAGCGCACCGCCCCTCCCGCGGAGCCGCGCCAAGGAGCGGCCGCTGCGCCGGCCTCGGGCTCCGCGCCGGCCTCGGCCTCGGCCTCGGCCTNGCAGGCCAGCCCCACGCGAGGGCCGGGCAGCCCCGCTCCCCACCGGCGCCGAGTCCGAAATGCAAATTTCCACTTCGCGAAAATGGCCGCGTTCTGGAGCCGCAGAGAAGCTGCGGTACGGTGTTGGAACCAGCCCCGTTTGCGGGCGCGTACGTAAGTGGGAGACGTGCGTGCTCCCTGCGAAGGGAGCGGCGGCGACTTGGATGTGGAGTAGCAGGCCCAGCCATCCCCCCGGGAGCAACTACTGCCTTTTCTGAAGAAAAGGCGGTGCGAAGAATGAACGCACGCCGTGGTCAGGGTCTATTTTGCAGGCCGCTAATTAGTCTGAACCGGTAGTACGTAGATTTCACACCTTCAGGAGGTCTTTGGATGCAGAAATTGAGGAAAGAATTGTGTGTAATTGCTCACTCCTATGAAGAGTATGCAGCCTTGCAGTGTTTTACAGGTATTTATCAAATGCTTAAGTAACACGCGCACTAGAGTACAAGCTTCTGGAAAATAGGAAGCGTTCATGTAAGTCAAATGAAACCCTGCTGTACAGACCAGTGAGAGCAATTGCGTGTCGAGTGAACTGTAATACTGAGCTAAGTGTTATTTGACTGGCACATTATCTTTGTGTTATCGTTGATACGGTGTCTGAACTTGAGTGAGACTTTTTCAGTATTGCAGTAGTTTGGTAAATTGGGAGAAAACGGATTTTGAATTGAATTTTCATAATGACGTCGAACCAGGACAGAAAAATAAAGTGCAAATGGATGTGCGTCTACATCCAAAAGTCATTTAGCAGATGGCTTAGATGGGACATTGATACCAAATAATAGACTCTCCTAAGTATGCTTTTTTCACTTAAAATGTCTGATGACCAATCTTCTGTAATTTTATGAAGTAACTGTTGTAAGGCATTTGTAAGAACGCAAAATCTGTGTCGCCTGCTTATTATTGAAGCCGTTTAGCACATCAGACGTCATTCCAGATTACCAGTTGCATTTTAGTTGGACTGGAAACAAATACAGATCAGTAATAATGTAATGCTGTGTACCTTAAGGTTAAATGTCTGACAAGACAACTAGCGCTAATGGACTGTGACATTTTTCAAGCCATAGGTCTGACATTACTTGCTGTGCTAGAGTGAAATGTTTACAACGATCTAACTCGGCATTACAGTATATTAAGACATCATTGTCCTGGGCGTGCTGCAAGTTTTCTGACTGCATCTAGATTCCGCAGCAGCAGCAGGAGCTGGCCCACGTGTAAAAGCAGCGTTTTCCAGGTTCTGAAGAGCTCTGAACAGCGCTGTTAGTGGTATTTGATTCGGTCCAGGATGTCCTGGAAGGTTTCTGTTCAGTACGTCGCAATTTTAAAACATGGCGCTGTGGATGAAACTCCATGAACACAAACGCATCTGGGACCAGATCTGCCGCTGTAACTTTTCTGAGCAGTATCTCACACTATATATGTAGCGCTGTTCGTAGGAATGGCATAATGTAAGTAAGAATGACAAACCCAGATCAAAAACTTCATGCCAAAGACATCTGCTAAATTTACACTACTGCACCAGATTAGCTCATGGAATTTTTTAGAATAAGGAAGCATTAATGGGTCTTGAATGACACCTGGATAGCTTCTAATCATGTTTAAATAATATCATACTGTATTAAGAACTCATTAAAGAAATAGGTAAGAATTAGCCATTAGGGACCATTTAATAACAGATTGTTTCGGTGTCCTCATCTCGTAAAGGCTCTTTCTAAATACAGGGATTTGTTTCGGATATTAAGATGCTTCCTTTGGCTTCTGTTTATCTGTTTTCCCTTGTCTTAATTTCGTTAAATGCTTGTGCTTCTGATTAAACTATTACAAAACGTTATATTCTGTCATTCTGACCCCTATTAAGTACTTTGTAATGGATCAATGCTTTTCCGCAGTTATACATTTTGTGACAGCCACTGGAAGAGTGTAAGAGAGGAATTGGAAAAGTTACCGGTTTTGTTAAATGCCATTTTCACTAAAGTCGGTGGGGTTTTTCTTTTCCATAGGTTGGCTTTTTTCTGTGTTCAGTCTTGCACTATCCCCTCTTGCAGCGTGGATGTCTGTGTATCAATGATGCAAAACTTCATCTTGCAAACTGACAGTACGGTGACAGCTGACGCTATGGAGTATATGAAAATAACTCCAGCAGTGGTATAATGCTTCATACTTTCCAAGTAAATCCTAAGAGAATATGAACCCATCACCAGACAGCTTTAAAATGTAAATGCTGTTCGGCTTGATCATCAAGTCAATGACCATTAAGTGTATATTCGTGTTATGCCAAGATGTAGCTTCACTACGGTTATTTTTTTACTTAAAACAACACTTAAAAATCCTTCGGGGGAGGACAGGGGAAAAAAAAAAAAAAAGGTGAACTTCGCCAGAGGACCGGGCTAAAAGCGGCAGCGCGCTGACGGCGCTATCGGCTATTGCCGAAGCGCCGGTCCTTGCCACCCGCTCGGTTAGGCGCGCGGCTGCCAGGGCCGCCCCGCCCGCCCAGCCCC
>VYZV01030311.1:26860-39803 GCA_013401275.1 Pandion haliaetus
GTGGCCTCCCCTCTCCGCCCGCCGGTGCCACCGCTCGGCTTCCCGCTGATGCGGGGCGGCCTCCGGGAGCCCCGTGCCGGGGGGCGGCGCCGCCGGTGCGGGGAGCCGGCCGGCGGCCCCCGGAGCAGGGAGAGGTTTTAAGGAGCTCTTGGGGCGACGGGGCGGTTCGGTCCTTCCCGGGAGCTCCGGGCAGCGCCCGGGACTGCCGCCGCCGCGCTGCCGCGGTGTTCGGGTGCGGGCGGCCGCGCCGCGTAGGGACAGGACAGGAGCGGAGCGGTAACCCGCGGAGCTGCTGCGCTCTACGCGGTCGCGTACGAGTTAAGAGGGTAAGAGATAGCTTATCTGCTAACACGGCTTTTCGGCGGGAGAGGTTACGGTTAACGTGGTTGGAGTCGCACGAAGCGGAGACGAGCTGTCTGATCTTTCTGCAAACCCTTGTAGGAAATACGTACTGTACAATCTGTTCTAGTGAAGGGGAAAAGAACGTGTAGCATCCTGTAGGTAGCTGATGGGGTAGCTAAAATACCATCCGAAGAGATGGCTGCTCATGTTTAAAAGGCTTTGGAATAAAAGGAAAAATAAGAGCTACACAGTGATTTTTTTTTTTTTTTTGGAAACCTGAAGTTTTCTCTGCTTGCCGATCCGACTCCTTAATCAGGGGCAACGTCAGACTGAGGAGAGTCAAACGAAGTTTTTGATGAGAAATCAAAAGTTTAGAGGTATGTTTTCAGTCTGCCCTGTTTCCTGATAAAATGACATCCACAGTAGAACTTTGCATTGCAGCGTTTTTAAAGTCACAGTTGTCGATTTTTAAAAAAATAAAAAAAAACCCTACACCCAGTAACGACCTCCTTCAAATACGATATTCTTTCATGGTAATCTAAAGAGTATCGCTGTTGACAATTCAAAGCCCCTACTAAAATACTAAATCAGTACCCTTTAAAATATTTTCATGGACTTTGTAGGTAAAGTTTCTCTTTTTTAAAAAAAGTATTACTTGGAAAAAGAAGATTGAATCCTGCTTCAGCTAGATACTGTTTCCTTTTTTTCCCCACTTTGCAAGTAGGTAATGTGCACCAATAACAGCATAGTGTTTGAGGTACAGTAATTTTTAATTGCTAGGCTTCCTTTTCTTCTTGGAGAGAAGCCTATGTGAATAAAAAGAAAAGCACTGTATTTATTAATCATTAGCCATGCTGAATGTATTTGGCAAGAAAACGTAATTGGGTTGACTCAAATACTTGCATCTGTAACAAAAGGAAATGCAGTTTTTTTAAGTGCAAACTACATGGATGTTTTAGCAGTCCCTTAGAATTCTACGTATTCTGATAGGAGTTTTTTCAGCATATCCCTTATAAGCCTGTTAGAACCATGAAATCAAATAAACAAATAAATTTAAAAAAAAGCAGGAAAGTATACTGATTAAAAAAAAATCATTGTATGCTTCTGAACAGAGACTTAAGGTATGTTGTAAAAGAGCAGGCATATGTTTTCAGCAACTCAACTTTGAAATATTTTTTGACTCTCTTGGGAGTTTCATTTAAACCAATTTCCACACTGATGTAAAATCTTGGCAGAGCCGAGCTTTAGGGTTTTAAAGTGTCATTCCTAATGGCTTTCTTATGAAAATACTTAGGTCTTGTACCACAGAAGTATTCTGTGAAATTTCATTCATGTTTCATACTATTTAGGTTTCTAGTGCATTGAAAAACTTTCTTGGTTTCTTATCCTTTCTCTAATTTGCTGGACAGGGTTCAGCTGGAGGAAATGTGTTGTTGTTTGTCTTAAAGTGACCTCTGACTGCCATGAAATAATGGATTCACAATCCAGTTTTGTGATTTGAGAGAAGTAGACCAGTAGCATAGGGAATGCATTTTTATATAAGCTCAAAGGTACAAGGGAAAAATGTAAAACATGTAGATGAATTGAATATTTTATTTATTCTTGCTGCTGTAATGGCATCTTTTGGCGCTTCTGATCTTTTTTACAGTTCTGAAGTTAAAGTGCAGAAAATTATGGTCTGCAGGAGAAATGGGATGTTACAGATTTCCATACTGGATTTTTTTTTTTTTTTTTTTAAGTGAAAAAGAAGATTATTAATTTCTTTTCTGTTGCTGTTCATGTAGCCCAAATTGATACCATGTAAATTTAATTTGTGAGTCATTGTATTTTTCATGCAATGTAATGTTCTGGCAAATGTGCTTTCTTTCATTTTGAGAAGTCCTCAGGCTTCCAGATTATATATACAGGTTTGAATGAGTAAAGATTTTGGCCAGCTGTCAGCACATCTATAGCTGTGCTAGTATGCTTAAAGAGCTCGAAAACAGACTAGTCCAATGAAGAGGCTGGACATGTCCTTAAGACAGGCTGTGTGATAAGAAATGTAACTTTCTGGTTTCAAGCAGAGAGGAAAGAGGGATTTTTATTCTATTTTGAAGAAAATAGGCAGCAGTGAAGTATCAAAGTTCATAATGACTGAATAAGGATTCTGTAGATTGATGGACTTTTAAAAGTTATTTATCAACTGTTACGAGTTTGTGTAGAGGATTCAGGAAGCCTTGCATTCTTAGTTTATAATATATGCAGGCTAGTTAACTGGCTGATAGCTTTAAGGGCGAGTGCAACTTCACGTGATTACCAGTAGAAGTTTGCAAAGAAACGGGATAATTTCGCCAGCATGTTCTTTGGCACAGATCTTAATCTTGTGAGAGTCTTCACTGGCAGAAGCTTCAAGACTGACTTCAAGGAGAATAGTAGTAAGTGCTATGAATTGGCGAACAAATGCTCTGCACTGGAATAGAAACGTGGATTCATTTGTCAGATCAGTACATAATTGGAGGTGAGCCCAAGACAGGGAGCTAGATCCGAAAGCGTGGTATTTTACCATTTTTTGGTACCTATTTTGTAGAGACACAGGGGTGAATCAGGCCCAGTTTTGGTGAGAGCTGAAGTATTTGACTTGTACTATCATCAGGCCCGGACAGAAGGGTTCGGTCTACTGGTGAGTTTATAAAGTATGAAAACAAACCTTGCAATAGTTTCACTATCCTTCATACAGGCATCTCTAAATAGAGATTGGTGGGAAAGTAGATATAAATTTTCTAAGCTTTTTCCACCTTGGTGTATTTATTTACTGTTAAGGTAGAATTTGAGCTACTAGTCCTGACGTTTGCTGTGTGGACGTTGACGGAGTTGAATCTGTTGCTGTTTTGTGGAGGAGAGATCAGATGAGCAGAATCAGTTGTTACTTGGTTGTAAGGAAAACTGTTTCACGTTGGGGGTCCGTGCTTGGTTTGTTGGAAGTATAACTAGTTTTCTGGCTGACACTGTCTCTGAATGAAAATTCAGTCTTTTAAAAATAGCTATATAAGGAAATAGACTCTGTTGGTTTTCTTATTAGTGCACATGATTTTTTGGTTCTTACTGTATTTTGTCTGACTACCCAAGCTGTGGTTGGGCAGATAAGCAGGATTTCCCTTGCTGCCTGGCTGTAGCGCAGAAGGGAGCGTGCTTTACTTGCAGCAACCTCCACGCTCCGGCCTCGGCAGAGCCAGGTTGTTCGGAGGCCGGCCGTCTGGGGATTTATGCAGTACTGCTTACTGCGGGTGAGCTTTTCTGAGTCTGTCAAGCTTGACCTTTTGACGTGTTTTTTGTCATGAATCTTGGCACCAACCTGCCAGCACGTTGGTAATTACTCTGTGTTTTTCACCAGTAAACAACTGCCTGTGGAAAAATATCTTGCCATAGGGTTAAAAAAAGTTGCTTTACAAATTGGAGTATGTTTAAATTTGCCTTCACTGTGGTACTGTTGAAAGTTAAATCCAATTTAGCAAATACCCTGGTACAGAACTTCTGTTGACTAAATATTAACACAATCTGGCCTTTGGAATTGCTAGCTGAGAGACTGTTTTCTTGCTGCTTTAATGTCATACAACTGATCTGAATGACTTACTTGTACCCGAGACGTTTGTTGCATCACATTCGCAGGATGAGATTGGTTTGAGGTTTATTGCTGAAATGTACTTTTCAGTCCCTTTGAAAGACTCTCAAGATTTGCAGGTAAAAGAGGAAGAAATCTGTCTTTATGTCTCACTCTGTGATAATCAAAGGCAGTCGCATGCTCTGTACAAGTCTTAGTTGGGGACACTCCTTTCAAGTACGGAGAATCTGTACATCCTGTTTTAAGTCAGAGAAGACTGGGTGCTGAACATCTCACTAGATCAAACTCTTTAAACTTACATACAGCTCTTGCCTAGCTGAAATGGTGAGCCTGTTCCAACTGGCTGGCAGTACAATCTTAAAAATAATTCTTCTAGGATAGTTCTGAATAATTGGGGCAAAGCTGAAATGGTCTATGGATACCATGCAAAGAATTCTGTACCCTTTTAAAAAAAAAAAAAAAAAAAAAATTCCCTGAAGGGATGAGGCTGTAGAGGTGGGTAGTTAAGCATCGCTGGCATTTGGGGTGTGGGCTCTGCACAAATATGAAATGTTGTCACATTTTGTGCAGTGAGCTGATGTGGGGGGTCGGGGGGAGATGGCAGCTGGTTCAGCATGTGATGCAGGGTAACAGCCTGCAGCTTTGCAGCTTGGCTCTGCACTGGGGAGGTGAATGTTTGTATTGGCATTTTTTAGTTCGGGGAGTAGTGTCTAGAGACCTCGGTCAAGAACTGAGTCTTCTTTATATCGAGTACTTCCCCAATGTGTATGAAAAAGACTCATTTCTTATTCCCCATTATAGAGAGCCTTGCACGTTTGTTTTTTTTTTTATTCTAGCACAATGTACCACTCAATTTTAACCTTAAGGGGTTTTAAATCTTCTTTCTTGCTTGTCTTGCCTACAGTACAGTATAGAAATGATCACTATTGTGAACTAATTACTGGCAGGGTTGTTCGTATTTCATCTTCACTACACACCGTAATTTTAAATTGGTGTATTTGTTTCTAAACTATACGTACTAAATCAAAACTGTCAAATCTTTGTGTCTCTCCCGAGTAGATACATGCAACTTTGTCTGATTTTGCAATTCTCTATCTAGTATTAGAGGACGTTGAGATGCAGCATGTTCTTTTGTTTGTTTGTTTGCATTCCCACGAGATAAGTTTTTGAAGTGTGCAAAATAACTGCATGTGACAAGAATTAGTTACTATAGACAGACTTGATATATTTTAGAATGTTATTCTGGATTTTTTTATATGCAGTGAGAGAATAACCTTTCTTGTATTTATCTGTGAGCTCTAATTTGCTATTACAGCTGATAACTCCTGAGATCAAGCAAGCAATAGTTTTCTCCTTTTGTGATTTGTCTTTTCCTTGAGGACTGATACCTAAGGGATATGCACATAAGTAATGGTGCAGGAACCGTCTTCTAAACCTCTCTTTCCTTTCTGAAGATCAGTTTTTTTCTGTTCTTGGCAATAAACACGAACAGGGGAGGGGACGATTCTGTCTTCTAAGAGTAGGTATGTTGCGAGAAAAAGGTGACTCTATACAGTGCAGACCTCTCTGCTTGTTGGATTTTAAAAAAAAAAAGAAAATCACAGACTGAAAAGTTGAAGCAGAAAGCCTTGTTAGGGGATCTGGCAGATGGGCTTTCTTCTTATGCTTCATACTATTTTAAAGGGAGCCTTGCCTGTGGTTAACAAAGTCTTTAGTTTGCCCAGGTTTTTTTTTTTTTTCACTTTTCTTGCTGGAGGTATTTTGACTAAGAAGTTCTGCAAAATATAGGTTGGCAAGCTCGGTGCAGTTTCAGGCTGCTTCCCAGTTGCCTGCACCTTATGTTGAGAACACCAGGGAGTGACTCAGGGCGGCAGTGACTCACGGGGTGTCGTGCTGTTCCCCTCTTCAGAGTGGGGGTTAGCTGCAGCAGGGAGCTTGCTGACAGACTTGGAAAAGTCACTGCGCTGGAGAGAGCCTCTTGCGGTACCAGGGCTCTATCTACACTGAGATTGCCTGCCTGCACAGGTTCGCACACAGATTCCCGTTTTTGTGGAAGAATGTAATTGAATTAGCGTTTGCTTCCCTCTTCCTTTTTGGTGTCGGGGGAGGGTGACGTTTTCGTGCTGACAGGAGCAAATGGATATCCAGGAAAACCTGAGTCCAGTGTTGTGAACGTTAGGGCATCTCTCTCACATCCTGCTGCCGCTCGCTTTGTGCATGTGTACTGTCCGCTCAGAAGCACACAGCTGAAGCTGTTACTGGCCGTGCAGTTGCAGTCTCTGAGATGGCTAACGCTTCTCACGCCCTTTGGGTGCAGCCTAATGTGGATCTCTGACATTTAATGCTCTCACAAGTGCAAGAGTCCCTCCCCACCCCCCCGAGAAGTCTGGGGGTTCCACAGCACTGTTGGGGGGGAGGGGTAGCCTGCTGCCCTCACCATCAAACAGCCCATTTATTTGCTGCTGTTAGTGAATGCAGCTGGGTGCAGTTCATCTGAACGTGAACCTGCAGAGGTCAGCAGCACCCACTGCTGCCACCCTTTAATGTACAGCCTGGCTCCACTACACTTAAGCAGTTGACTTCAGTAAGGTCCTGATTTCACTGCATTTTTTGTTTTCTTTCCTGTGTGGTGGAGAGTGATGCAGGACCCATAGCTTGTGGCTCTTCTGTTTGTGCTTTGGGCCTTTTGTCATCTACATACATAGCCATCTGAGCTAAAATCAATGTCCAGAGAGGTATAATCATCCCAGCTTTCATTTTAAGAGCATTTATCTCAAAGCTTAATTAAAGCTACTTGGATGTAAATAAGTCTAACCTCTTCACTTCTGAACAATGCAAATAGAATAGTCAGCATGCTTAGAGGGTATCAGCCATGTAATTATTGTGTAATGTTTGTGTTCTTTGAAATACTGTGCTATTTATTGCCATTGAATCCTGGGACAAGGTGCTTCATAAAACCAACTGCATGACTCTTTATTTACGCACTTTAGAAGAAGTTGATCATTCTCAAACGAGGGGGCGGAGAAGTGACATTAAGTCTTTACATAGACAGATGCACTGTGACAAAGGCTTTGTCAGAGTGTTCATTCAAACTGAAGTGACCACAAACTGGAGTTTTGTCTGGTTGACAAGAGTACTCTGGGCCGTGTTCCTGTGTGCCAGGATAGCTTTTCACTGGCTCTAGGTGGTGCTGGTCTGAGGCGCTGCGGGCACCTGGCCCGGCGGGGCACGCTTGGCCCTCCTGCCACCTCTGCTCACACCTGGTATGTTGAGAATACTCTCTGCAGTTTTGACTAAAAATCAGGAAAAGGGCCTGTCACTATTTGCAGGTGCTGTCCTCTGCAAGGTGCTGTTTACTATTCCTGAAGTCCTAAAGACTTTGTTATTCTTGCTGTTACTTTGTTAACTGCATGAAGCTGAAACCCCCGGAAGGATGCGGTATCGCCATGGGTTCTGCCTCCAGCTCTGGCAGGTACCAAGAGCTAATGTGTTTGGTTCTGCTGGTCCATCGACCTCTGTGCCCCAGAGGCAACGGGGGAGGCATGTGGGGCGTTGAGGTTTTCCATATACCAAGTTACACAAGTGAGGTAGGGTGGTATTTTGAACTGCTTTAGTTAAATAATCTTAAAATAGGCTGGGTGGCATGCATGTGAAAAGCAGTTGAAAGCTGTGTTCGTTTCAGCTGACACTTATTTCGGACAGAATTGTCTTAGTTTTAAATAGTAATTTTAGAACAGATGAATTGGAACAGTGGAAATGGGATGGTATGCAGAGCCTCAGGTTTTCAGTCTCCACTGCAGTTTGAAAGGGGACAAGGCTGTACTCAGGCATGTGTTTGTGGTACTGAATTTCTACGTCTTTCTCCAAAACACCAGGAAAGTTGGGCAATTTTCTCCCTTCATCCAAGTATCATTTGCTGTTTAAGACCTAGTACAATTTACACGATTTGGTTAGAAATCAAGTTCTCACTGCATGTGGCTCTTAATTCACACCTCTTGTGAGACTGCCAGAGGTCTTAAGAGTTGATACTGTGCCATGGGTTAAGCGTGCCTAAAACTTACGTGAGCTGATGTTTACCTGACTCTTAATTCTGAGAAGAGAAGCGCTCTCTTGTCCAGCCTCCTCTACTTGGCCCTGTGCCTAATGGGACATGATTAGAAGCAGAATTTATACTCTCACCCCAAAAGAAGGTTAAATTCTCTCTAACCCCCAGGTGCTCCTTGCTTGAAGCCTTTAGTCTAGGCGGAGTGTAAAAAGCTGATAAAAAGTGATCCCTGGTCATCAGAACATTTGGAGCTTCTTTTCTGTACATAGGCATTTGCATGCTTTAATTCTGACTTGTATTTGAACAGTATACATTGCTCTACTACTTGACAGGAACAGCAGTAGCTGCTCTCTTCCTGTATCAACTGTAATGTTACTCATAATGGGTGCATTTTTGCATTCAGCTAAATTAACTTGCTCATCTTTGTGTTTGATTTGGCAGAGTAGTTACTGTGGGAAAACACAAACTTTCTCGTAAATTTATAGTGATTACTTGAAGCTCAATTTGGCAATTAATAAACCCGTCTTCTGCACTGCAGAAAACTGCTTGTTGTAGATCGCCACTCGTTTTTCCCCTCCTCGGACTAGCTCGTTCTAGTTTACTGTAGAATGTTTGCTTGCTGGGTGTTATATTACTAACCAATTTTGGAGAATATAAATGTAAGTGAAACTACCATTTGGTACTGGGTCTCATACGTCAGGCTGGAGCACTCCAGGGTTTTGGAGGTGTGTTTGCAACTATTGCTGCAGGGTCACGCTCTGCCACGCAGAGAGGGGCAGATTGTTAGGGATCATCTGGAGTAGCTGAGCTTGTGCTCAGCATTGGTTTTCCTTCAAAAGGACGCTCCCTGCAATTGTTGGATTGACAGACATGTATTGTGTTAAGCTTTGGGTAGAGTTTTTCTTGTACCATGGGTGCGTTGCTGAATTAAAAGAAGTATTTGCTTAAAATATGAGTACATAAAGATGTTTGTAACTGCTGGATAGATTCTTGTATCAACAGATAATAAAAAAACCAGACAGGTTAATTAAAGAGCCAGAGATGTTTCATTTGAGAAACCTCATATACATAGGCGCCTTCTAAACGGCTGAGGAAAACAGGCCCAGAGCATTCCTCCCTCCCCAGATGCTCCCCAGTGATAGCAGGAAGAGCAGCAGTGGTTGGCAGCACCTGTGGCAGCCAGCAGTGTGGAAAGGCACTGGGCTGCCGCGAAGGCGTAGGGGCTGGAGCAGGGCCAGGGGAGGGAGCTAAATAAAGGAATTGATTTTTCCTATTGTTGTCTTCAAGGAGGATCAAAATTCTCTCTCCTGCCTCCTGCACGGGATGCTTTGATTGAAACTCTGTGTGAAACCTCTCAGTAACATGAGCAATATTTCACCCTTGCATTTTTCTTGGTGGGTTATTTTACTGCATGTGATAGAATCTGGGTGAGCGCTGAGAAGTAACTTAGCCTGGTTCTGAAAAGGCCCTGCAAATGTGATGTTTCCAGTATTGCTGTGGCTGGCTCTCTTTAACCAGATTTCTTAAAAATCTACTGGTAGCTCTGGGAATAACTTGACGATTCACAGCCACAAAGGTGGAGTGCAGCACCTGGCTGCCTGGCATGGCTAGCACTAGAGTGCTCCCTCCTTTGCGTTCATCTGGCTCTTAACACGCACTTTTCGTTACTGAGCTGCTGGATATTTTTGAAAAAGAGGAATCAGTACCTGTAACAAATTTGTTTCATTTTAGGTTCTTTTTTTCTCGTACTAGAGAGGACTAAGCTATAATATGTTTTCCTCACTTTAAAATTTTAAGTTGAAATTAAAACGTTCAAAGTAGTGCATTTCTCTGGCTGGTACACTGACGATGTATCTTCAAACTAGCTGGCTTGGAGAAGGGGCATCAGTAGCAGTACTGATTTTGGTGTGGAAACCTAGAGCTCAGTATGGGGAAACGGTCCCTCCTTGCTGTCACTGTTCCAGAATATTCTAATCTTCTTCTGATGTTTTCCCTCTCAACCACAGTGTTTGTACTTACGGAAGGGAAAAGTAGCCAGACATAAAGGTCACTCGAAAGCAGAGACCTTTTGAATGGCAAAATCTCACTCCAAAGAATTTCTGCTCTTAGGATTGATTTAAAAGCCCTTGCAGAAGTGCTTCAGAATGGAAACTCTTTTGTATGTCTCAACACTGGCAGCTCTAGCATGTACTGGTGGTAAATTTGCACTTTATAACATGTTATTCCTGCCAATGTTGATTAGTGTTTTGTCACAGAAGTAACTAACTTTGTAATTTAGTCTGCCTTGGTATTGTCAGTCTAAAATTTTATGTATACACTCTGCATTATGAAAACTGTACTGCAGAGGTTACCTTTGGCTCTGGAAGTACCTGAACTGCAAACTGCTGGAGTCTGGCAGAGCCAAGAGAGGTACCACTACATGCTTACCTTGGCTTTACAGTATTCCCAATGCAACTGCTCCTGGTCACTGCTAGAGTCCAGGCACCACCAGCCCAAATTATCTAAAAGAAACTGAGGAAATGCATACTTGACTAGGTAATTATACTTTATGTTAAATACATTCAGATATATTAGCTAATGCTTCTATTAATTTGTAATACTTGAAAAACCTGATCGGATCTTGGTTTTTGATCAAGTTATCATTCCAGAAGAGTAGCACAGTTCTTGTGGAAATTCTGAAAACAAGTTACTAAGAAATCTGACTCATAAAGCAAGTACCTCGTGAAATTTGAATGTTTAGAAGGGAAAATGACTGGCAACTCCTCTTGTAAGCACGCTAGTTGCAATAAAGTATAAAAGTTCAACATCAAAGACATCACTGCTTAGTCTGTGGCATATTTGTACATCAAAGAACAAATACAGGACAAAAGGAACTGTACAGAGATACAGTTCAGCCTTCAGACAGGTCCCCGTGGAATGCTAGAGAGAGCTGCTTTCATAATGTGGAAATTATCTCTGGCACATCTTCATTTTTGATTTGGGGAATAGGTAAGATTAAAAATTAAAAGTAGCGTCTCAAAATCCAGTCTTGCCAATATACTAGGTAAGGGCATCTGAGCTTATGTGAAGTCAGCAGTGCTGTTTGTGTGCGGTGTGACTCAAGCGTATAAACATGGGTGACAAATAGGAAGTATGTGTGCAACACTGCCCTGTCACTGGCTGGGGGAAGATGGGCAAAAGGTACATAAAAAGCATAAAGGAAAGCTAAATGTCTACTTTTAGATTAATTCTTTTCATATATTATTATGTCTGTTGTCAAATACTGTGTCACGTTGCCCAAAGAGATTGTGCAGTCTCCAGTCTTGGAGATACTCAAACCTCAACTGGACAGAACCCTGAGCTATAATTGACTGTGCTTTGAACAGAGGCTGCACCTAGCAATCTCCAGAGGTGCCTTCCAACATCAATGCTTCCATGATTCTGTGAGAATAACACTTTTATAGTAAGGAAGCTGTCTACTTATATCTTTAGTTATGACCCCTCCTAATACAAGACACAATTCGGCCAAAGATGTGACCAGCTCCAGCACAATGAAAGTCCACCAAACTGATTTTTTTACTGCTTTTTCTGAGCTTTTGTAGTGTGGAAGGTGGATGTGGTTTGGCCGATTTGGGCTTTTAGGAGTTTGTTGTGGGTTTGTTTGGGTTTAGGGTTTTGGTTTTTTTAAAATCCTGAATTCTCCCTTAAATTAATGAGAAAATTTGTGGATGTCTGCCTAAGAGCTAAACAAAAGTAATCTTTGGTATCTAGAGCATGTGTCCTCTTTCAGAACAAGGCAGGGCGTGAGAAACTGATCACAGAAAATTGTTGGACTGCTGTTGACCAATTGGTGGTAGCATTGTGTTGAAGGCAGTGGAGACTTTGCTGTTAATTTTAATGTATTTGTTTTAATATTAAAATGTAAAGTAGGTCACATCGGTTCTTCAGTTCCAGTCTTTCTTCTTCATTTGTATTTCTTATCTGTAAGTGCTGACTGCTTATGTGGTCCATAAAAATGTTAATCATAAAATCCAAGGCTAAATGTGAATTCTCGAAAGTTCAAGTGTGCCTGGATCAATGGTTTTAATACCAGTTTCACCTTTTATGGAGATGGTGTTGTCAGCAGACTCTTATTTCTTTTATTGCAGAACTAAAAATAGTTACAATTTCATGGAATCGTTAAGAAATACAAAGGGTTTCTGTTAAAAACCCTAGGGAAACCTGATTAGGCATACTACTGTATAATTAATGTGCTACTACACTTGGAGAAGTAGTGCATCAGTAAACAGAAGTCAGAATGTAAAAGGCTAAGAAGAACTGCTGGGAATTGTGTAAAGACATCAAGGCTTGAAAATTACAATTTGGGCACCTCAGGAGAGACCAGCATTTGCATTTGGTGGAAGGACAGAAAGCTCTCCGGAAGGCCAGGACAGGGGAAACTGTGGAGGCTCAGGCTTGTGCTTAGCACTTTCTTTTGCCAATGAAACAGCTGTAAACTCCTTTGATATTAGTGGTCGCAATATTCCATGCTACCTTCAAGTTAATGTTCTGATAGTTCCCTAGACTTAGACTTTCTTAGACTTTTAAAACATCAGGTTAAGTGTTGTTAAAATGTTCCTTTTGTTAATACTCTGCTTTAAATACATTCAATCTAATAACTAAATTGTTGCTTGAGATATGAAATGGATCGCTGATTTGTGCCATTGTTTGTCTTGTTTGCTGTGAGACCTAGAAATAATTGTCAGCAAGTACTTTGTAATTATCTCTTTGGTAAAGTCAGGGTCTTTTATAACGTTACTGTAAGAAGATGCAGTAGCTGTGTGTGTAGGGATCCGAGTGGACGTGATGGTACGTGAATGAATTATTCTTCTGGAAATATGTTCAAAACTCGTACCAAATCCTTTGCTGCTACCGCACAGCAATAGTGTTACCTGGAGAAGGAATTCCATCCTGGGACAGTACGTGTACCATGATGAGTC